>OY284477.1:32840591-33038591 GCA_958336345.1 Dorcus parallelipipedus | reverse complement strand
AAATACGTATCTACGGATATAAAATTATTGTGGGCGGAGATAAATTTCAATTATATTTCTTCTAGTAAAAAAAATTACATTAATTGAACATCTTCCACCTGAGGGTTAAACGAGCATTTCTTTAATAAGCATGACGATATTCTGAATGAATGTATTGAGTAAATTGGCCCGAGAATAGGGGGCCCCCTGCTCATACTTAAAGTACGTACGTCATCACTATTTATTTCAATTTTTTGGCCCTTAGTAGTTAAGTAATTTCTAAACCAATCCAAGCAACTCTCTTATGCATAAAAGAAAAGTTATGACAACTTACTGGGTGTCAAAGAGTTTCCAAATCAAACTAAGATTACAGAAAAGTTTATTATGATGTTTTTTTGTTTGAACGCCACGGCTTTTTTCTTTTTTCCTAAAATGTTCGATAACAACTAACGGATGTAGCAGGTATTAACATTTCATAGTCAGCCTTCAAGATCGAAAACATCAGAAGGGGAAAAAGAGAGAAAAAAGTGTTTTTTTTTTTCTTTTCTACTTTTGGTATCCAACAAATACGATGAAATATGAGGATATAATGGCAGCTTATGAGTATAATTAACAAGTTCTAATCCCATTTAACTATCCACGATACACTCACTCACGATCAAAGAGCCGCTGCAAGGAATAGAACCACTGGTAATTTTACCAGAAGAAGAGGACAAGATGCTAAAAGGAAAACACATGTTATGGGTTTAAGCCTTAAATTTAAATTGACATTGTACAACTAGGTCTAAGTTATATGAGATTTTCCAATTCACGTCCAACAATGGCTAAGGACGAATTTAATGACTCTACGAGTAGTTTTGAAAGTATAGCCAATTTGCCCAATTTGATACTATCCGATTATGCCTCTTAGAAATCGAAGTGAATTCAATTCGTTCGCGTACATGACGACAAATTTAAAAGGAAACTCGATTTTCTCCGAATTAAATCGTCGAAATTCGAATGCGACCGCACGTAACGAACGGCTTTCGGGCCCTTAATAAAATTTGCGCGGACATTTTCTAAGTGGAACTGTTTCTGCTTTGTATTGTTGCAGTCGGCGCCATTAAGAACAGACGACTTGTTAAAATTCCGATTCGAAGACAACTTGAAAATTCTTTATGTTTTCCGCTTTGGTGTCGTTGCAATTTACGGGGGTGTTGGTGTGATTTTAACGACGTTTCCGATTGTTGCGGTCGCGGTTAAGGTGCAGATAACGAAAATGGCATGACGGCGACACTGCAGCTTGCGAAGGCAGTTTAGTCAGGTCGTTAAATAAGAATGAGGTGAGACTGAAAGAGGCAATTTTTGAACGATGTGGTTGAGATCCTAAATTTCTGTAACATGTATCAGTTCTTCTACCAATTTACTGTAAAAGTTAATTTTTGTATTCCTAATAAAACTTTTACAAATTTTAACGAATGAAGTCCAGGCATCTAGTTCCAAATTAGTGTCGTCTAACTAATATCCAACTCTCCTACCATCACTACTCAGATGTCACGATCATAAGTTTTCCACCCTAGTGTTTTAACATAATATACAAGACGAGAAAGGAACAGATTCACATTGTTTATGACCAAGTCATATTATGGAGTGCATTGGCTCGTTCCAACTTTATAACGACTCATCTGGAAGTTTGAGGACAAACGTGCAATATATCTGGGGGAGTATGGCCAGCCGTTCTGTCTGTTCTAGATGCGGCAGAGAGTTTTATTTGTTTCAAGATTCAAGAGGACGACGTTTGTAAACTTTGTCACGGAAAGTAGGCCGCGTTCGTTCTCGTCCGGCCCCATCGATCTCCACTTCACGTTTTGCCTTACAGAAAAATATTATTGTTCCTTTCTTTGAAATCGCTCGTCATTCTAGTCTTTCAACTGTAATGATTCTGAACAAGAGAAATACGTTTAACGAGCCTACGATCAAAAGTGGGATTATTTGAAGCTCTTCGGAATTATGGCGTAATAATAAAGTTGTTTGTTTATCTTGTAATGATTCGAAAATGGCATCAGAGAGCCTCATGGGCAACTTCCTTGTCATCCATAAAGAGCTTGAAGCACAACATCTGGCTAATCATAAAGTCAACCCACATTCTTGTATATTATGACCGTACTTCACCCATCACAGAAAAATGATCCAAGTCACTCATTTTATTTTCAAACTGTGGGTGTTGCTTTTTTCTAAATGTTACAATCAATTGTCTGCATATTGTACTTACCAGTGAAATACGTCATTTCATTAAAATGTAAAACTTTTGTTTACATATGCATGCCTCATGATATGCCCCGGAAATAAGTTGACCTAGTAAAACCTACGTTGTAATTACACGTTAACATTTAATGACCTCCCCGTCACGGTAGGTGCAGCAAGTTGCAGTCTAAATTTCAAATTTAATTGAATTGCTCCCGAAACGGAAGTGCAAGCTGATCGGGACAGGCAACCTGAAATATATACGTTAACGCTGTGGCAGTTTTCCTCAATCAACCAAATCGCGCAGCTCCTGCCGTCATTTTTATAACTCGACAGGATTATTTCCCGAATCTCCGAACAATAAAGTTTCATTATGGATGTGTCGCGACCGTCGCTCAAGGGCTATAACTCTGCAGAATCGTCGCCTCGCGAGCAGAAAGTCGTTCGTTAATAAAATTTTAGTTATGCGCGGCCCCGTCTCGGGGGTTTACGGCCGAAAAATCCCATCGCCGAACTATGCGACCTGGTTAACGAGGGTCTCACTTCGAGTATTTGAATATCGATTTCGCATAGTACGTGTCTAAAGTTGGCTAGATCTCTCCAGTTTTCTCAAAAAATTCGAGATCAGTTTACGAAATTTTAATTACCTACGATGCACAAGATCCTACGCCTATATTTGTCTATGCCTTTATCCACTAATCATTGTATATGCACTTAATTCGATGCAAAGTCATAATCTAAAAACCAGAGCTGGGCATTAATTGAATTAAAATGCTTGAAAAAGTAATTGAAGCGTTTTCATTAATTGAATTAAAATATTTCAAATACTTTTGACATCTGGTCCTGATAATTGTTATTTCAATTACTTTATTGAAATGCTTGGTATTTGAAATAATTTTATGTTATTTCAATTAATTTTCACTATTTGAAATACTTTTAAATAATTGAATCACTTTTGAGTAATTGAATTACTTTTTAGTATGTAATTGAATTACTTTTGAGTAATTGAATTGCCTTTAAGTACTTCAATTACATTGAACAAAAAATAAAACATATTCATTGATTTATCAGAAAATCAAAACAGAAGAACCGATCGGAAAGGTTAAATAATGTCAATATTGAAAAAAATAATAATTCAAAGTAATTCAATTACTTTAGAGTAGTTCAATTACTTCAGACTACTTTAGACTTTACTTTAGTCAATTATTTTGACTGCTTGAATTATCATTCGAATTACTTTAGAGTAATTCAATTACTCTAAAGCAATTGAATTAGTCTAAGTAATTGAAATACTCTAAAGTAATTCAGTAATTCAAATAATTCAAGTAATTCAAATAATAATTCAAGCAGTCAAAGTAATTGAAATACTCTAAAGTAATTCAATTAGTAATTGCTCTGCAGCTTCAAATACTTTTTAATTGGTAATTGCCAATACTTTGTATATGAAGAGAAAAAGAGAATTGATAATTGCCAATACTTTTCAAAGTAATTGAAGCTTGTTATTTGAATTACTTTTTTTAAGTAATTTGCCCAGCTCTGCTAAAAACTATATTAGGTATTTTGCTTGTCCACGTCCATCATAGCTTTACTTAAATCAAATAAATAAAGGAACTATAAATATGTCTCTTGGGGGTGAAAATAAACTACACCTAAGATGTCATGAAAGGTTATCTGAGGTATCAAAAAATTTTGAAATTCCGAAGTACCTTCAAACAACCAGGATCTGCGCTATCAACTAAAATACTTAAATATTCAGGCTGTTACCTCACATATTGTAGTGATTTGTTTTTAATTTGATCCCGCTTTCAAATTTCAACACTTTAAAATAGTGTTTGTAATTTTTCTATGTTTGGGAATCAATTAATTATGTATTTATTCTTGTTGTGGCTTATGATAGGATCTAGGGTTCTTTACAGTTAAGAAAGACTTTACTTCTTTGGTGTATATGTTTGAATAAATTTGCTTATGATCCTTGCGAATCGTCTGCAATTTATTCCTTAATTGAATAATCTCTAGTTTTATTTTCACTCTGTTTAAATGTCTTAACTCCGATTGTTGCAAATCTTTATGTCTTTAATAAACATTCGTTGACTGAATTAAATTTTTGTGTAAATAAATTTAACGCTTTATAGGTTGATGGCATGTACGAGCCCAGAATCATATCGTTTGGCCCATTTTACATTTTACAGATAACTTTTTAAATAATTTAATACGTTCACTATCCAATGATCCATATGTGGTTCATGCTGCTCTTGAACCACAAGTACGTGACTCATATGTGGGTCAGAATCATGGTTCTAATTTCTAAAAATGTATTACTTGGACGTGAAAATAATAACCATCTGATTTTCAAGGGACTCAAGGAGACCATTTGAAAAAAAATTATTGAGATGTCTGATACCGTTCTGTTTCAAATAATTTTAAAAGAGTCGCGTCACCCATATATCGGGCTGGAAAATATTTGTGGCGGACATATAGCGATCTAATTGAAATTGCTCTATAGACAGTATAAGTGTTAATTTAATTTATAGACATTTATTATTGCTAAAACTGTTTGAAATATTGTTGAAAACCTTGAAAATTATGATTAAGAGACATTAATCTGAAATACTTCTTTAGGTTTGTAAAATAAAATTATTTAAAACGTGACTTGTAAAATCCTAACTTGGGCCAAATGATATGATTCTGGGCTCGTATACATATGTGCCACTTCCTTTACTGATCAAAACATACACAGATTAACTGAGATATTGATCCTTATGGTTCTAATATGCTTCCTAAACGGCGGGAGGTTCATATCTGCTGGATCTAGCGCCGTAGAATAGTATCTTATAATACAAGTGCATCAGAAAGCCTTTAAAGCACGCGCAAGTGCTTTAAAGGCTCTTATGCACGTGTATTATACGATATTTTTTATTATACTTGCGCTAAAATGTGAAAATTAGAACGACATTAAAATTTAAATTCATTTTGTAAAGTTGCCTGTTTTTCGCACGCTTTTTAGTTTTAAAAACAGGGATTTTGATGCAGGTATAATAAAAAAGCTTTTAAAAATAAAGCGTGCGGTAAAAAAAAGTGAATGTTGTTGTTTTATTGATATTACTTTGGAAGCTATGGGAACAACAAAAGCTCGTAAAATGCTTCGTCAAATCACCAAGCAAGATTTGTCTCTCAACAGAGTCATAGACCGAGTCAAAAATGGATGGCGTAGTGAAGATAAGTCTGATCCAGAACTGGCACCCTACTACAAAAAGTCAGATAGCATAACCAACAGTGATGGTATATTGCTTGATGGTGAACGAGTCATAATTCCAAACAAGCTTCGTAATTTTGTGCTGAGACACTTGCATCGTGGTCACTCAAGAATCCCATGAAGAATCTGGCTCGCCATCTCTTCTATTGGCCCAGAATGTCCAAGGAGATTGAAGATAGGGTAAAATCCTGCTTTCAGTGTCGTCTTACCGCAGCAAGCCCTGTTAAGGAACCTCTACATCCATAGCCTGATACAAAGAATCCTTGGGATCGCATCCATATGGACTTTGGCGAGCCAACAAAAGGTAAATCTTTTCTCGTAATGGTTGACAGTCTCTCCCTCTACATTGTTGCAACTTGGATTATCCCAACAACAGCTTCTGCTACTGTCAAATATCTCCGTATCCTTTTCCGACATCTTGGTACTCCAAGCACAATTGCCTCCGACAACGGAACTCAGTTCACGGCAACAGAATTTGCTCTGTTCAGAGTTTGACATTGTTCATCTTAGGTCATCACCACACATGCCTCAATCAAATGGCCTAGCTGAACGGATGGTACAAACCTTAAAAAAATCTTTGGACAACTCCGTTAATAGCCTAGATGTAGCACTAGCCACATATAATTACACACCACATAGTGAACTAGATGATCGTACTCCTGCTCAAGTCTTTTTTGGACGCCAAACCCGAACACCGCTTGACACTTTTAAGCTTAGTCCAACTTCAGTCTGTGAATTGAGTCCAGCACAAGTCGAAATGAAGGGTCAATTAGACCATCATCATGGTGCCTGTCCATGCAACTTCGAAGAAGGGTGAAGTTATGGTTGAATTGTGGGGTGGCATCTATGTCAATGGCATTATCGTCAAACTAATTGGTAACACAATGGCCGAAATGAAAGTACCGTGCCTTCAATTAAATTCCTCATTAAGGTGGGCTATGATTTCATTGTTTTTTCTCCTAAAGATTTGCAGCACTGTTATTTAATTGAACAAATGTCAACTTGGCACTGTATTTTCATTTATAAAATGTTAGAATTACAGCACAAAATATTTATATCGTTGAAAGTTATTTTCAAACCGGTAATTTAGAAAATGGACAGTTTATTCATTCAATTAATCAGTGTGTATAGAATTTTCGACAACAGTTTCCTAATCTTGCAATTACTTATGAACAGCTATGAATTGAGTGTCGCCAACTTTATAAAAAAATCACAGCTTACTTTAATGAGGAATTTAATTGAAGGCACGATAGGAGACAAGAACATTGTTCGTCATTTCGGTGACCGGTGAAAATAGTTTCCAACCAAGATCACGTAGCCGCGGAACACCCATCTACTGAAAATCTACCTGTCTATAGCGACCACGTTCCAAGTACTGAAGACGATCAAAATACACCTCTTCCAGTTTCTCTACCTCAGACAGAGAGAGACCGCGTTGCCAGAGCATGACAACCAAGGTTGGGAAAACTATGTGTAAAAAATATTTTCTACATTACATTACGCCTGGACGTAGTTAAATGCAATTTTTAATCGACGTAGTTTATGTGAAATGTCACATTTCTAACCTCAAAATGAATGTTATTTGACATGTAAAATAAATAAATATTGCGTTTTTCGTGTTTCTTAATTCTTGTAAACAACAATTTTAGCCATTTTACATAAAAATAGATATTAATTTGTGTATAATTGTGTATAATTAATTATAACCTTAAAATGAAAAAGTAGAAAACAACGTAATTTTTAAAGTAGTTAATTCATATTTTACAACGTAGATAATTACAAAATCTACGCGTAATTAATGGGTATTTATACGTCTCATTTTCTACGTCCCAACCCTGATGACAACTGTCAATTACCGTTCACTCGCCGGATACCGTTCGTATCGTCGCAGCAAAGAACCTTTGGCAAAGGAGGAAATGTTGGGTCCAGCGCAGCTGAAAAGCTTTTAAAAATAAAGCGTCAATTTTCATTAGACAAATTGGAAAACGTATTTTTGAATAATTAACAGCTTTCCATGTAGAGTAATCAAATTTTTACAATAGTAATAATTATATCATGTAATTTATTTTCATTATGTAGAATTTTATGTGCTAACTATTCAAAATATTACTAAAATTACTTAGTCGGAAAGGTTGGTGGCACAAATAAAGATAAAGAACACTCAAATATTCAAAAACTATTAAAAAAATACAAAAGACCTTATCATTATTTATTTATTGAAGCTATCTCGTTGAAGCTATCTCACAGAAAATCTCGAAATTAAAAAAAATAGTCAAGGGATGGTTTCTTATCCCATGAACTCTGTTCAGGAATTCAGAAAACTCCATCCAATTCATCTTATTTTGAATGCACCAGGACACTTCTTCTTCCAGGGTGTTTAGGATGTTCCCTTCTTCATTGTTCGATCTTTAATGAATTATCGATTTGAAAAGTTATTGGGTTATCCATGATATTTGTGACTAATAATCAAATAATTTGGAAAAGAAGTGCCAGTGGTCACAAAAAACACTACGTCGAAAAACGTTGTATATTACGTTAGTTGGTACAAAAGTTGTTCTTAGATAACATGTTTCGGTTTAAGAAAAAACCATTTTCAAATCTACAAACAATGAAATTGCGCTACAAAACGAAGTTAAAACAAAAATTGTAAAAGAAACCTGTGAGTTGATTCACACTAACGTGCGGCCATTATTACTTAAAATGAATGACATGAACTGCAAGAGCCTAAAAATGCGGCAAACAAAATCCCTAACTAGTACCAACTTAAAGGTAAAAATCACGTTAAAGGCTGATGGCAAAACTTACAATTAATTATTGAATACACAAATTAAAATTAAAATTAAAATTAAAAATTAAAAGTAGCAAATGAAAGCTGAAGGCAGAGTAATAACAAGTTAAAGGCTGAAGGCCAGTAAATAACTAACATACCACTTAAGGGTAACAATCGAATGACAGCTAATGGCGGGAAATTTAAATTCCTTTAAAGTTCCTTTATCGTTTTCTGATGAAATAACATCGATAGGATGCCTGAAGTGTCAGAAAATGAAATCTGAGGTATCTCGCAATTCCAAACAACCAGCGTCTGCACCATCAACCAATGGTTAGGGATGAATCTCTCCCCAGATACTTAAATACTCAGGCTGTTACCCCTCAATACATGTATGTGCCTTTACCAGAGTTCAATTAAGTAAACGTTGAAGCATCACCAACGTCCGTGTAGATTTCTTTATCGTCTTCCGATGAACAGGGTACCTGAGACGTCAGGAAAGGGTATCTCAGGTGTCTCGAAATTCCGAACAACCAGCGTCTGCACTTTCAACCAATGGTAAGGCGAAACGTTAGAGATGAATTTCTCGCCAGGTACTTAAATATGTATTTAGGCTGTCGTCCTGCTTCTTTGCCGGAGTCGAAATATCACAAAGGTCCTTGTGATGAGATAGCATCCAGGGGGTAATTGAAGAGTTAAGAAAGGATTCCTCAAATGTCACAAAATTTTATAATCGTGAAGTGCCTCCTAGCATCTGGCAATATCCACCAATTACAAGCGAACCTAGAATAGATACTTGCAAATTCAAACTGTGGTCGTTAATCCCTATTGGACCTTGATTAGAAAATGTTGAAACGTCACGAACGTCCCTGTAAATCAATTTACCATCTTCTGGTTGGTTCCAAAGCACCACAAATTCACTAACGGTAGCTCTCCGTGCTAATACGGGAATATCTACATACCTAAAGACATATTACGCAAGTCGGATGTAATTCCTAGAGTTATTCTTCTTAGCTACTAAAATACTTAACTATAGAGGATGTTATCAATTAAGGTGGCAATAATTATATCACGTATAGAGGACATCAAAATATTGCGATTTAACCTAATTAATCTATATCCAAAAGTTTTTCGTTTCTGAGATATAACCTCCTAAAGGGACAACTTGGAAAGTATATTTTCTTAAATATCTCTGGAACGGTTTAAGACACAGAGTTGAAATTTCATACGTAAGATAACTGAAATACAGGGATAAAAATGTCTTAGGCAAAATTGAATATTCTTCACCAGTGGTGTAGAACCAGGGTAGTAGGCTATCATTTTAGTGAATAACTTTTTTATTGTCACTTTTTCGAAAAATCTGAAACAAAATCTGTTCAAATAAAATTATACAAAAAATTAATAAGTTCCATCTTCGTCAGATTAACCGTTTTCGAGATATTCAGCTCGAAAGATTACATTACTTCAGAAATTCAAAATTAAAAAAAAATCAAATACGCCTTGACAACATTACCTGCCATTTTACATATCAATACACAACTATTGCATAGTTTTTTCTCAATTTATGAATTAAAATTTTACTCTAGCAATGAAATAATGGGCATACCAAAAATTGTTTTCTTTAGTTTTCTCATGAAGGGGTATCATGACGAAGATGGAACTTAGTTCATTTCTCATATAATTTTATTTGAACTTTTCAGTTTCTGTTTCAGATTTTTCAAAAAAGTGACAATAAAAAAGTTATTTACTAAAATGATAACCTACTACCCCTGGATCTACGCCACTGGTGAAGAATATTCAATTTTGCCTAATTTTTCCTTGTATTTTAGTTGTCTTACATATCAAATTTCAACCCTCTATATTAAACCGTTCCAGAGATATTTAAGAAAATGTACTTTCCAAGTTGTCCCTTTAGGAGGTTATATCTCAAAAATGAAAAACTTTTGGATATAGATAAATTAGGTTAAATCGCAATATTTTTATGTCCTCTATATGTGGTATTATTATTGCCACCTTAATTGATAACATCCTGTATAAAGTGAGTTAAGTGTGTTAGTGAATCTCTACTATTAACTAGGTCACTCTAGATGAAACAGCACTGCCAACCATTGCTTGATCACGAATCATTTCAGGTACGAATGAAACTGAGGCGTCGGAAATTAATCCAGATCAAGAGCAGTTAGCTGCGAAAGGCGCTTCGCAGTTATTCATTTGTTCCGAACGTGATGCGACTTAAACTACGGCAAAAGTTTCCCCAATAACACGAGACCGTTTTATTAAATACGAAGTCGCGGCGCGCGCCAAATCTCGAAGAGCTAATAATATCGGAGACGTAAATCACGACGCGAAAGCAGAGCCGTCTTCGCCGCAATTTTCGTCCAAATTAAATAATCACGTCCGCGTCACGCCATAAATTCATTTGGGCGAGAGTTTTTTCAATTTCACTCGCGCGGAAGACAAATATGTAAAGACCATCATAATGTTACTGCGAGAGTGAATGCACCTATGTACGCGGCTCTTCTGTGATGAAGTCGTGTGTACGAGGGAGAAGGGTTGATGTAATTTAGATTGATATCATCCTTGCGGGACTCAGGGAAAAAAGGCTCGCGTATAATGTGAGGTAAATGACTTTCATATGCGTTATGTTTCCATCAGTTAGCCATTAACATGTCCTACAACCCCCTTAAACTTTTCTTGCGCTATAAAAAGTTTCTGTGATGAGTTTTTCGTTATAAAAGGAAACCAAGAACTGCGTCGTATTTGTTTAGTTACTTATCGTCAAAACAAAAGTTAAATGAATTCATTATTCAAGAAATTCTTGCAAATTAGTTTCAAAAGCGAACATTTTTGCTTCGAGTTAAAAGTAACAATTGATTATTATCAACAGGCAGGCTGTCTTTGACAGTTCAGGAACCGAGGGTAGTTAGACCAACTCTATAGAAGTGGGATAACTCTAGATTCATGGCAATTGTTCAGGAAATTGCTGGGAAGGGAATTGATCTAAAGTACCCTCACGTAACCTTATCTGTTGCAACCTTCACCACCAAACGAATTAACTGCTCACCAAGTTTCTACTACTGACCTATCAGCCACCGCGTACTCTATTTCTGATCAGCGTCTTATCTGATGATGAACTCATGTCATCGATTTTTTGCATTTTGAGACTCTGTAAGGACTCGGAAATGCTGTAAGGAAAATTCATTTTGTTTTTAAATTGAAAGTCATAAAAATTGAGTTCCACGAAAAGAATAGGAACAAAGGAGGCTGTATCTTAGAAAATGTTAAATTCAAAACGAAACGGCAATCTCAGGTTACAAAGATAAAAATTCCGATGTGATTTAGAAATGTATCGAGTATAGAGATACGTGGGGAAAAAGCTTCGCTTTTATCTCCACTGACGCAGGCAGAAACCTATGAATCAACGACTCTTCTTGCAGAATCAGAGAGTAGCTTAGGTTGCTTGCGTTGCGCGAAAAGAAAAATAAATCTCTCTTGCAGTGGAATTTAAATTAACTGCTGCCTTCTTCAACAAAATTTCTCAATTTTTTTTTTATCTGACAAAAACATTACATGTCAAAATAATTATTATTATTAACAAAAAAATACTGCACGTACACGATATTGAGAATTTCATAAAAATGAAACACTATGAAACTGCTTACAGCTAACACCAACACTCCTCCTTAAGCAGTTTCTTACGTAGTTTTTCAAAAGAACTCTTGTTCAATGCTTCTGTAAAAATATCAGCGATTTGCTCTTTCGTATTAACATAAACGAGACGTACAGTCTTCCCGACATGTTGGTTCATAAACTTACGGCGTATCTCGATATGTTTCTTTCCTTTTGTCAACTTTCCTTCTTCTGCAGTATATGAATTGCTGATCAATGAACAAATCTGTTGGTTCAGTCAGATTTGCCACACCCAATTCCACAATCATTCGGCGAATCCAGCAAACTTCTTCAATTCCAGAAATTGCAGCATGACACTCTGCTTCCGCTGATGAAATAGATGTAATTGACTGTTTTTGTGCAATTCAAACAATAGGACCTCCATGTCCAATTAAAATTCCACTCGTCGATATCATATTTGATTCTAATCCGCCATAATTGAAATCTGTACATGCTTTTAACTTGGTTTTTCCATCAAAAAATATACCTAAGTTTTCTGTTCCTTTTAGATACCGAAAAACTCGTCCAATCGTTTTCCAAAGGCTCATATTTGGTTTTCTGACCTGACAACTTAAGAAATTTACTGTCAAACTAATGTCCGGTCTTGATATTGTCGACAAATACAGTAGGCTTCAGATAATTTCACGATATGGTTTATTCTTTAATTCTTTGTCATTCATTTTCTTTTCGGTTAGCATTCCAGGTTCAATAGGAGTTGTAGAAAATACATGGGTCGTCATCGGTTTGCCAAGCCTTTCAAGCTTGTTTTAGGCCGTATAAGCTCTTTTTGAAGAGGCAAACTTTTTCAGAATTATCATTAAAACCCTCAGGCTGGAGCATAAAAATGTCTTCTGACAAATCTCCATTTAACAAAGCTGTTTTAATATCGAATGTACGAATAAGCAATTTTTCACTTACAGCATGACTCAATAATAGTCGAATACTATCATATCTAGCAACAGGCGCTATAATCAATTCCTGGTGAATACGAAGTAGTTCAAGGCTTCTATCCATAGAAAATCTCCAAGATTTTTCGTATAAAGTTCAGCTCGTGCAGCTTCAACAATGTTACGCATTTCTCTCTCGATTCTTCCGTTTTTACTCTGGCTCGTCGATATAACGAATGTTATTCTTCAGAATATCTTTTACATATCGAATGTTCTGATGTGCCAATCTTTCATACCAGAGTTTTAGAGAACTGACTGCTGACATTGGTTGAAACATCATATAAAATAGTCCCCCAGACCTTTCAGCTACTAAAACTGGTTCCAAAATAAAAGATGTTTTTGCCGTAGCTTGTTGTGAATAACCTTTATCAAGTACAGTTGTAACTGAAAACAAATTAAATGTGAGATCTGGCACAAACAAAACATCTTTCAAAACAATAGGATACCATTTCTTGCTGTCGTACGCATGTAAATGAACATCCCCTTATGCAATTCCTTGCAATTTAGTTGAATCACCAATTTCCACCAATATGGATACACCTAAAGAACGCATATTTATTAACCATTTTATTAAATTTAAATTCCCAGTCAAGTGGTGAGTTACGCCGCTATCTTTAATCCACGATTCATGACTATCTGACAAACTTTCGAAAACTGTTGACGAAAGTGCAACTGAGATAAATGATTTTACTCTATTCTTATCATCACTTAGCTTATTAGGACATTCGTTGGCAAAGTGTCCAGTCTCTCGACAGTAGTTACATTTATAATTTTTCATACAATATTCAATATATTCAGCACAAAGTTTGTTTGAACAATCGGACTTTCGATGTCCAATTTGACAACGTAGACCGGAACTTGACTGACCTGTCTTCTTTCCATACGTTTTTTGATCTTTCTTTTGTTGATTTTTATCGAACTTGTTGAATTGACCTTTTCCTATAAGTGCGTTTCCGACGACTGACGATTCACGACTTTTAATTCTGATTTCCTCTTGCTGAAGACGATCACGCAGATTAGCGAAGGTTTGATCGACTTCAGCAACTGATTCCCATGCAGCATGAAAGTGATCGAACCTTGGCGATAAACAATTTAGGATACGTAACATTATCCAACTGTCTTTCACATGAATTTGGGAGTTGTTGGTCGGTATAAGGACAAAAATTTTATTATTTTTAAATTGAACGAATTGATTTATTGTTCAATCAGCTGACAAGTTTCGAACACAATATTATGTCGCAATAATTTAGTTCAGAGGTAAAAATATGCTTTTCAAATTTTTAAATATATTTCACAACCTTTAATTAATTTTAGGCTCTGAAGAAGAACACAAATGTGTTCGAAACTTGTCAGCTGATTGAATAATAAATCAATTCGTTCAATTTAAAAATAATAAAATTTTTGTCCTTATACCGACCAACAACTCCCAAATTCAAAATTTACTGAGGGCACCATTTTGGATCAAGTTGTCTTTCACATCTTCATTATTTGCTCGTAGCTCCTGCGCCAGCCCATCTACTTCGAGACAATTTTCAACAACTGATTTTGAATCATCGTATTTATAGCTGAAGAATTGCTGTTGTAACATTGCTGTAGACTTTTGACTTTCCTTGCCATAGAATGCTTCGAGTCTTTCAATCATAGACGACGCAGATATACATGTTGTAATTTTTAGAGCAAGCTTTTCGTCCACATTCAATACAATGATAGTTTGAGCTTCTACATCTTTCTTAAGCCAGTTGAGATAATCCTCATCTTTTTCAAATGGTTTGGGTGTTGCACCAGTGGCAACATCTAATAAATTGTAAAGGGTTCTCCATGATGTTAGTGATTATATAAAATTTATTTAATTGTTGAAGACAATTCCTTAAAAATAAGAACAATTCTTTAAAAATAAGAACACTCCGATCACAGATCCTTAAGATCTCGTTGAAGCCGAATACAATTGACACATTCAACGTGTCCACGTGCTGGCGCAAGAAAAGGGAATGTCACGTTAATTAAAAAGCTGACTTGTTTCAAATAAAATAAAAACCAGTTTTAATCTGGAAACAATTTCATCCGGCTCCATTAAAAGCAGCGCTCGTGCGGCGGTGCAGTTAATCACGCATGCAAAACTGCTACCCATGTTTATCCAGGACAAACAATTTAGCCGAGCAAAAACTTGTTTGAATATTGAAAATGTAGACGAAAGGATGAATTTAGAAATCCCAAATTAAAGCAGCTGCCAGATGGGGATAAAGAGGTAGGGGGAGGGGGCGAAGTGAAGATTCAATTAAAAAGCTTCCGGTGAATAGTCGAGCTAGACTTCAGGCATAATTCCAGACACGTCAATTCGGAGTACTTTTATCCCTCTAATAGTGGTGAGCTTCGGGTGGTAATTTGAAAGCGCGGAAATTCACCGCCGTCGAGCTTTAATGTCGGTCGACGGGCGGACGTTAATTGCCTTTCGTCGGGTCGCACACACGCCTAAGAGGCAAAGCTTTGTCTGGTCAGCCTCGGATATCCCATAACCGAGACCGTTCATTAACCGGACCATTTCAGATAAGACTAACGGCGAAATCTCCTACGTGTGTGTGTGTGTGTGTGTGTGTGTGTGTAACTGAGATTATACCAAATCTTTGTTTGTTTGATAAGTTAATTCCTAGGTGATATCAAAAACACAATACTATGAAATATCGATGGTGATGAGAAATGCACATATTTATGCCACGAACGCATTAATTAACTCATCCTTCGATGATCAGCTATGGCTTTTTTCTTTCTAACCACTCATTTAACAGTTCCCCCTTGTGCTTCATGCTAATTCAACTTTTTTTAATCGAGTTTCCTAAACGTAGGAAACACCGAGCAACAGTTGTTCGACACGCTCGGTTCTCTCTTGTTTTTAGCTCCTGCCGCGTTGATTTATTCGGCGAAGACGCGGCGCGGCAAAAATTTGCAAGAATTAACGCCCCGTTGTCCCTCCGTCCGGGTTTCAATTTCGGCAGGTCCGGATTACGGCGTAATTCCGCTCGCTGTAATGGCTTGGATTTGCACATCATTAATCGTCAAGGTTTCGATTTTTAAAGAACGCAGATGTTTTAGGATTAACTTAACGCGTCATAATTTGTTAGAACTTCCACTTGAATGAACTAAAACGAACACATTGAATATTACCTTTTACACTGTTTCATAATCCTAAACGCTACGTCAAAAATTGTTTTTTGCCCAGAACCTGTACAAAATAATAGGAATATTTTCAAAATGAATACCATTTTCTGATCCAGACAGGTTATACAATATTACTGTAGAGTTTAAAAACCTAATTGTAATAAACATCTGATCTATTAAATACCAAAAAGTACCATTTTTTACATTTGAATATCAATATGTCAAAAACTATTAGTTCTAGGTACATAGTACTCTTATATAGATTGATCTGCTCTTAAACACAATATATAGTATGTTCCTTTAAAAAAAAACATAACTTTGGTGTGACACAGCCACACGAATCGCCCTATACAATTGTAATGAATTTTAAATATTTGCTCCTATGCCATACGTAAGTAATAGCGAAAAAATTATAAAGGATAATATATGTATATTTTTACTATTATGATTATAACAGTCATAACTGACCACAATTTCAAAAGGATAAGGAATCTAACAGATTGTTTCCGAATCCTATTAGTTTATTTTATTTTATTTTTTGCTATAATACCTGTTAATGTCAAAATTCTAGGGTTTCTGTTGGAACACTGCTTATATCACTAACGTCATCAGACGTTTTTGAAATTTCCTAACATTCAGGGAGTTGTGGCAGCAAATTTGATCGAATTAAAGTTTCAACTCGTTCTGCATCCCCCATATTCTCCAGATTTTGTTGCCTCAGACTACTACTTGTTCCCTAATTTGAAAAAGTAACTGTCCACCACGGCCTTATTTTAGAGATTGCATTCGATTGAATTATTTATTTATTTATGACATTTTCACACAAAGCAATTACGTGAATTATGTTGGCTTGAAGTTGTTGAATAGTGCGTGGCTTATCGCTGTAGACACGAGACTTCCTCCAAAGAAGTCTAAAGGAATTAATTACATCGCATGATCTTCGCGACCAGTTGATGTCACCATTAGAGATACTGATACCCGATAAATTTGTTGCCCGGGTACCCGCTATTGGTACCCGGGTATTACTCATTACCCGATAAGTACCCGGGTACCCGATATGTACCCGATAACTACCTGTATATCCGATAAGTACTGAATAACAATTTAAAAATCTTTCGTAGCAATATCCCAAGTAACTAATGCTGCAAATAAATTATTTCTTCATAGTAAAAAAAAACAAGAATAACGCCCCAAACATTTGTTTTATGATCATTTAAATTGAAATGAAAGTTCTTGCTTATCGGGCACTTACCGAGTATCGGGTAATTACCGGGTATCCGGGTACTTATCGGGTAACGGGTATTCATAAAGGGGAACCCGGATACCCGGAAACCATCGAATTTTTCCTTCAATAAGACTTTTAATACTTTTTTCTTTGAAGTTACGTGAAGTCCGGTGTCTGCACCAATAAGCCACGCACTATTCAACAGCTTCAAGCCAATATAAATAATAATAATAATAATAATAATAATAATACATTTATCTAATCTATCATTTTATTTAATCTTCGATTTACAAAGTAAATATCGACAGTGTCAATATTTGAAAGTTTTACATACTTAATGTATGACGTCAGGTACCGTGTATCACAGAGTTAAATGAGACATGTACACATACAGTGTGTCCCAGATTGAGTAGGCTACCATGGGTAACTTTCTTATTAGTGAAGATAGAGATTTGGTTAAATAGGCAATATTTTGCAGTTTTATGTGCTGATTCAGATTCCGTTGAGAAAATTTGAAAATTCCTAATAGTTCAGATATTATCGCAGAAAAACTGAAAATCGCTATTTTCTTTAATGTCCAATAACTTCGCAATTATAAAAATATGAAAAAATGTTTCATATAAAAGTTACTATGTTTGATAAAATACAGCTGAAAATGCAGTCAAAATAAAATTCAAGATGGCGGCTGTCAAGATATTGATAGCAACTTTCTTATTTTAAATGGACGCCATATTGAATTTTTGTGCGATTAATTAGCATTTTTTTTTCTCGTTTCAACCGTGTATCACAACCCATATCTAAAAAAAAAATTATTTAAAAAATTTAATATTTTTTTTTTTAAATCAAGTAAGCGGGTTGCCTTTACTTATTACTAATCAAGTAAAGGCAACCCGCTTACTTGATTAGTAATAAGTAAAAGCAACCCGCTTACTTGATTTTAAAAAAAAATATTAAATTTTTTAAATAATTTTTTTTTTAGATATGGGTTGTGATACACGGTTGAAACGAGAAAAAAAAATGCTATTTAATCGTACAAAAATTCAATATGGCGTCCATTTAAAATAAGAAAGTTGCTATCAATATTTTGACAGCCGCCATTTTGAATTTTATTTTGACTGTATTTTCAGCTATATTTTATCAAACATAGTAACTTTTATATGAAACATTTTTTCATATTTTTATAATTGCGAAGTTATTGGACATTAAAGAAAATAGCGATTTTCAGTTTTTCTGCGATAATATCTGAACTATTCGGAATTTTCAAATTTTCTCAACGGAATCTGAATCAGCACATAAAACTGCAAAATATTGCCCATTTAACCAAATCTCTATCTTCACCAATAAGAAAGTTACCCATGGTAGCCTACTCAATCTGGGACACACTGTATAACATAGAAAACATTTACAACAGAAAATGGACATATTAAAATTTATAAACCAGAAATTCTTCAAGAGAGTAGAAAACTTTGTCCAGTAACACAGATTTTAATTTCTTATGTAAATTATTCACATTTAATTCCCTGAATGATTGTGGTATATGATTGAAAATTTTTAGTGCAGTATAAGCTATACTCTTGTGATATAATTGTGTTCTGTGTTGTGGCAAATATATTAAGTTGTGTTCGGTTGTACGTGTTTTGTATTTTATGTTTACCTCTGAAGCAGGTGTAAAATGATTAATATGTTTTTTTACATATACAACACAGGCTAAAATGTATAACGATGTTAATCGCGTAGTTGTTGAAATTTAACCTGCTTTGTGCGAAAATGTCATCAACAATTGACCCATTCAAATGCAATCTCTAAAACGAAACCATGGTGGACATTTAAATGATATTGTTTTCCATACATATTGCCATTGATGGTACTTCATTATGTTATTTCAATGAAGTACCATCATAATCAGGCATTTACTGAGGCTATATTTCTGTAAAGTCGTATAAAAGATTTGAAATGTCAAACTTTTAATAATCAACAGTTTTGTTGTTTCAGTTTTGCAACAAAATATTTAAAACGTTTAATACTTAACAAAGTAACGAACTTATTACTTATTATTATTGTAAAACGGAAACTAGAAACTCGGACTTAGATTTCATTAGTATTGTCACGATGCCATTATCTGAGAAAATAAGTAAAATTAAAATTCGTTTCGTAATTATTGCGATTTTGTGCATTTCAAAATGATGAAGGAGAAGCAGCCATTAACCGATTAGTAGGTCAGCCGCGTTATACACGCTCGAATTCCACTTTACGTAGAAACGCAAAGCTCTGCGAAATGTAGGCGTGTATGTTTACATGTGTCAATTAAGGTTGAGGCAATTAGAACGTTTCGTAAGAAACAGATGTGGCAAGAGGTAATTGATGCCGACACCTTGAGAACTTTAAACCGTGAACCGAACCCCAGCTACCAAGACAAAAGAACCGATTGTGACGTAGTATTAGCAAAAAGGTCAGTAAGAAGAAGTCAGACAGAAGTAGTCAGTAAGAGTCGATAGTCAGAAATAGAGTAATTAATTAAGTATCAGTAGTAGGTAAGAAGTGCGTGGAAAAAGCTAAGCGAGTGACTCTATGAGCTAAGGGGGTCAGACCCTCTCCAGTTTAGGTAGTTAAGTTAAAGTATACATTAACTAAGTTTAAAAATAAAGTTTTAGATTAATTAAATTAGACAATTAAACATAAAATTTAAGAGACAATTCCGTAATAATTAAAGTAATTAAATTATTAAAATAAAAAACATTTTATTTTTTCTCGTGACAGTATTCGTTATGATCTAATACGCTTTGTAATCTTCTGGGCATTGAATTGATCAGAAAACGCATGTAAACTGGAGGTAAGTTTTCCCAAAGTTCTTCAATTTTTGCCCACAATTGCTGACCATTTTCTGGACGAAATTGGTTCCATAGATCTTTTTTGTCAATAAATCCCAAACATTTTCTATGGAGTTCAAGTCGCGGCTTTGAGAAGGCCGCGGCAGTACGCTTATGTTATACTCTTCGAACCAGAATGATGACCGACATTCTTGAAGTATGAGTAGGACAATTGTCGTGTTGACACGTAAACGAATTTTGGGTAACGGAAGACAACATAACATCTTCCAACGTTCTAAGATAATTCTCGGCGCTCAATATTGTTGCACACTCCTCGATCATGTGCACTTGTCCATGCCCACACGTTCAAAGAAAAATAATCGCTTTTTGAGATATCATGAACATAGCCTTCATCGTTGCAAGAATTAGGCGGTCTATAAACCTCAATACCTCATAGTACGATTTAAATACTTTTTCGTCGGATAAAACAACATTCTCCCAAAACTCCATTCCCTCCGTTATATTGTAATAATTGTAATCCAATCCTCTGATCTTTATTAACCTGCGTGAAGAAAGGCTTTTTGGTGGCAATACGATTTCGCAGCTTAGATAGCGTTCTGATTCGTTGCCGCGAGTTCGAACAGTCTCTGGAAAATTAGTCCTGTTGGCAGCGATTATTGCAGATTCAAATGGGTTTTCCGTGACAAAATTTATTAATTTCTCATCTTGAGCTGATACGGAGATCCTTAGATGGCCACTGCCTCAAAGCTTGGCGGTTTTGTCATCTCTTTTTTTAAGTCATGAACCTTCAGTTAGTAAAGTCAGTATTCTTACTTCTTCGACTGAATTTAAATGAACCATTTTTGATAATAGAAAATAAATGCAAATATTAGTAAAAAAAAAGCTCGACTGTTTACTGCTGTTTCCACATCATCTCCGAATTATTCATTCTTTTCTCTCCAGCAGCCATAGGTATATTATCACCAATGTTATTAACATCATTGTGAGGAATCAATTCATAACTCTTCCAAAAACCAGAATTTACGTAACAAACATTATGCAATTAAATACATAACGATGTCATTATTATGCGTACCACACTATGCACATTGATATAATTTACAATTTACCATCTTGATTTTAACAATCCATAGGTTTGTTCCACAACAATGTGAGTAATATGATGCCGTTGCCCCTAATTTAAACCGCCATTATCTCTGTAATATCTGTGTTAAATATTTCCTAATTGAACTACTTTTAAAATTAATAATATCCATGTTTACAATGGAAAAGCTTTATCACCCAATTTATGATAATGATAACCATTACCATAAAATACCATAAAATTACCATAAAAATAGACCAATAGACCATGTTCTTGTATATTTAAATATTTTTGCGAATCCTTAAAAATCTGATTATAATAGAAATTATAATAGAAATCAATATTAAGGAAAAAACAAACTTGGTCAACCTCTGCAAAATTACTACCGCTCTAAAAGCGTCTGGCTTTTCATAACATTATTTACAATCCCTTATCCGGTGATAATATTTACTTATCAAATAAAGAAGATGTCCTACGTTATTTCTCACATAAATCCTACTGGCTGAGCCATGAGTTGCAAGATTGGATTTACCTGGAGTACGCTTGTATGATCCAAACTAACTGCATTAGTTACTATACTTTAATAAACGTTCAAAAATGTAATCTGTCTAATCCGACGTGTATCTATACACATATACACATAAACTTAACTCTCACTCTCATACAATCTCTTTCATCTCATCATTTATACAATTTGACATCGATTTCTTCTTTGACCTTAACCTACCAAAATTCGTACAGTCTCAATCCAAGCCCGGAATTTATTTTATCGCGCGTCCTCGCGAAATGGTTCGATAAATCGGAAACGAGCGCCGAATTTCGCCCTCGCCCCTCTAGTACCCTCGAGAAGGAAAGGTTTGAATCAAGTATTTACGATCCTTGGCCTTCGCTGCCGAGCCGAACGATAATTAATTAAGGGAGCACGAAAGCGGAATGCCTGAAACAATCGATCACGTGGGAGCATCTTTTCTTTCGGATTTCATTTGTTTTGTGTATGGGAAGTCCGATGGTGCATCTCCTGATTGTGAGTTGGATTTGGACTCGGTCGAATGTTGGAAGTAGTTGTTTGGTTTCCCGTCGGTCGAGTCATTTTAAAATTTATTACGACCGCTTTTCTAACTGCTATTACAATAGGGCTTCATTCATTTAAGGAATGATGAAATCACGAACAGGGATTTCAGTGATTTCTTAAAGCAAGACATAGAAATTCTAGTCTAAGTTATTTTAAAATTTATTACTCCCAGCATATTTTGCTCAATTACATTAACAGGCAATTAATGTTATGGGAAGGCTGAAGAGGAAAACAGTGTTTCTGTTTCTTCTTAAAACAGATCAAATAACGTTTAAGTTATTGTACGCTAGGTGTTAAAAATCCTACTGGTTGAGCCATTTGAAAATTTCATTATGATTTCAATTTGTTACCTATTTAATGGATTCCGAAATAGACCTTTCTAGTAAAAACGGTTATTTCTGCGTAATATTTTTCGAGAGAAAACGTCGTTTTAATATACGCAGAGCAACTAAAAGATCAAGATTCAACGAGGGGTTATTATTGTCTAGGAATTATTTGTTATTTCGCAATTTGCAACAACATATCCGCCAGGGTCGTGTAATTCGATAATGTTCGTGGATTGCTTTTGTACGAGCCAAATTTCTTCGATTTATGTGAACCCGACCGTCCCTTCATTAACATACGAATGCCTCTCGGTGCGAGTATATGAGATGTCGGTTTTATCGGGCCGGTAACGCGACAATTGATGTGGGTATGATGATGGAGAGACGAAAAGGTTCATCAATAAAACGTTGAAATTTACGATAATTCCCGTCCGCCATTTTTAACGTTCTACAAGACTTAATCTCGAGCGAGCTGTTTGGCCTCACTCCACTCAATTTCGTTTAATTATTTCGTTAACACGCGCGATTTATCACCTCGTCTTGTAGTCTCTTAAAAACGCTCTCCGGGCTCAAAGAAGAATTACGTGCGCATTTAGCGTCTTAATGGCGAAATCCGTTAGATGGCGCGTCTTAATTTGAATAATTGTGTCGCTGCGTTGTTACAGTCGCCCCGAAATGAACCGACGTTGTTATCTGGGATGGAGATTATGTATACGTATTAGATGAATCCGGGTTTTTATCCCGGATTGGGTCATAAAATCTGCTACCAACCATCGCGTCTCTTTGTGTTTAGCGCGGTTTAATATACGACGAGCAGACTGGTTTATTCGGTCGCTGGCGGATTTTATGGTTAATCTTGGGCGATGTTCGAGAAAAAAAACGGCCTTGTGTAGACAAAGGGCAATATTTTTCAAAATTATGCAATACTCGTGTAATCCACGTCCACAAAAAACATGTTTCCTCGTTACCAGAGAACAGACAAGGTTAGGTTCTTGTCACTGCACCACGGTGGTAGATGCATTCGGCTACGACAGGTGAACGGTGCGAGGGTGATAACACAAAGCGTATAGACATGTATAAAAGGAGGAGAGAGCAAGCATGACATATGGATAGTAATAATAATGGGTACAGATAGATCTCCTTTGCAATAAAAAAAACAAACAAATCTGATCACGTATTAATAAAGGAAGATTTCGCTGATATAATTTCAAATGTAAGAACATACAGAGGGGCGGAGGCTGATTCGGATCATTTGTTAGTAAAAGTCAAATTAAAAATTAAGCGCAAAGAAAACAGAAATCAGTACAGAAGTAGAAAACAACGCGGAGCGAGGGGAACAATATACAAAACGGAGGACTTGCAAAACGAAGAGTGAGCACGAAATTACAAAAGAGACAGCGATAGTAAGCTCAGAAGTGACTGGGAACAAAATGCGGAGGATATTGAAAGAAAATGGAAAAAAATAGAATTGCCTGTGCAGGAAGCTACGCAAGCTAACTTGTCGAAAAGCAAAATAAAAAGAAAAGGAACTTGGATAGATCCAAAATGTAAGGAGGGTTTAAGGAATAAAGCGAAGTTAAGGCAAAAAATGTTACAGTCCCAACCGGAAGAGAGTATAAGGAAATATAGCCACCAGAAAAAAAAAGTAAAACATATCTGTACGGATAGATATATGAAGCTAGGGAAGGAATGGGCAACAGAAGATAAATCTTTTAAAAACTAATAGGAAAGGAACAGATATTACATTTAGAAGAAGTAGAAAGCTACATGTACCTGGGGACGCTGAGGGACAAGAATTGCAATGAAGAGACAGAAATAAATCTAAGGCTAGCAAGGGCGAATAGATGTGCAGGAAGTCTGAGCAGGTTATTCAGGGCAAAAGAAATATTTAGGAAGGCGAAAATAAGAGTGTATAAAACGATTTAGAGACCTACTATATGGCTGCGAAACATGGATAGTGAATAAGAAATTGACAGAGAAACTTGAAATATGGGAGAGAAAGATATTAAGAAGATTTTTTGGAGGCAAGAAAGTGGGGGAGTTGTGGGAAAGGCGTACAAATGCAGAGGTGTATGAAAGCTATGGAGAACCTGCAATATCACGAGTGATAAAAATTCGACGTCTGCAATGGTTAGGACACATGGAGAGAATGGAGGATAACAGGGAAGTCAAGAAATGTGGATGGGTGACACCAGAAGGAAGAAGAAAAAAGCGAGAAACAGTGAAAGACGATTTAAAAAAAAGGAATTATTAAATGGGCAGAAATCACGAAGAACAGAAAAAGATGGAACGCGAAAACCAAGCTATGGGCCTAAATGGCCTCTTAATGCTTTATACATATAGTTTTATTTTACAACATTACAAGACTGTATCATTAAACGTCCACAAGGCATTGGCGTTGTGACATTTTCACGTTGCCAAAAAACGTTTTAGTGATAATTGGTCACCCCTCTTTTCTAAACTTTAATTGGAAGGGAGACTTCATTGAAATTACTCGGTCAATTTTTTTATTTTGGTTTTATTACAAAGTACTTTCGAACCAGGCCTGGTTCATCATCAGTGTACAAATTGATGAGTTCCGCACGCGCCAATTGTCGCAGGTGAACTGCCTGGTTCGAAAGTACTTTGTAATAAAACCAAAATAAAAAAATTGACCGAGTAATTTTAATGAAGTCTCCCTTCCAATGTAACCAATACCGGTCAAAAAGAAATAACAACCCAGAAATTCTAAACTTTAATTTATAAAAGATAGTTACGATGTGAAAATGTTGTAAAGCTAACAGTTTAAAGCTGCATTCGATTCACTTATGGAATCAATTCGCTTTTATCAGTCTGGATTAGTTTAAAACTCTCATAAGACTATAATGTCCGTATTCATAGTGCTTCCTCGAGGCTTCCTTGAATGAGGAACCCCTTAGAATGGAATTGTAGTAAGGCAGTTGCATAAAATAACTCACAATCTAAGGGGTTCCTCATTCAAGGAAGCCTCGAGGAAGCACTATGAATCCGGACATAAGAGTCACTAGGTAGTAGGACGTGGAATTTAAGAAGGGGCTGCAACTAAACCAAAAGAAATGCAAAGTAAAAAAAATAGGAAGATCTAAGCACAACACAACTTCAAAATTAGAATCTACAGGAAATTAAATTTGAAGAGACTGAGGAATTTGTTGCCAGAATAACAAACAAATGTGAACAAGAAAAAGAAATAGGTTCGAAAGTCGAGACTAATAAAAACGACAGAGGTCTTAACCATCTATTAAAGAAGAAAACAGTAAGTTGGGCAAGTTTGGGCTTTCTAAAACAGTATTGAAAATCTTGTAAAAAATGATAGAACCTGGAAAGCTAAGAGCTGAGCCAACAGTAGAAAAGACTGGAAACTGATAACGAGGCCGTTGGCCATAATTGTCCAAAATGTACAAAAGCGAAATATGTAATAACAAAATAAATAATATTGGTATAAAAAATGCAAGGGTTTGCTTGTAATTCGGGCATATAGACCTTTTTGACCTTTACATTCACAGCAAACATGGTTGTAGGTGGATCGACGAGGAATAAAAAATGAGTTTAAAACTCCTAATGAAGGCCATCCGTGAAACTGAATTTACAGTTTGGAAATGACGTGTAATTCGAGGTAGCTGAATGGGTCTATAAACGAGTGGGCGTCTTTACAACACCGTCTCTTGGATCAAATATGTCTGAAACGCCTGTAAATTCGTGCGCCCCATTGTGCTCCTTGCGCCCACGCGTACACTTATGCTCATTCAGACGTAATCGCGTTACAAAAACGTAAATCCTCCAAAAAAAAATCGGAATTTAACTTGCAAATTCGTTCACACAAATCCCCCTTTTTATCCCTTCGTCGCCTAGAAATCTCGGGCGAAGGGTTTCGATTACTCCGCGGACACACACACCGAACGCCAATAAAGTAAAGAGGCTTTGATTAAGGCCGATGTCTGTGTATCTAACGTGCCACCTGATCTTCCGTCCTTGCCCTTTCCTCACATTACCATCGATCGCCATCTCACCGAGCGCGATGACAGAAAAAGAAGAAGTAAGAAGTTTTCGCCAAAATTACTTATCTTAATTAACCGGGGCCTTAATGAAATTACCCGCTCGATTGAAGCGCGAAATTCGGGAATTTTGCGCGTACTTAGTTTCGAAGAGGTTCGAATTTCGTTAGGTAATCATTTGAGAGGAGAAAAAGTTTTTCAAAGGCACGACTGCTGCAAACGAAACAGTACGTAAAAAATTAATTTTAAAATCGTTATATGATTAAACGTGACGTGAACAAAATTTAAAATGATTTTATAACTTCGTGAAGCATTCTACTGAAGGATGAATTCGTAAGAGTGAGAGAGCCAAAAATAGAAGGGTGACTGTTATTGGAAACATATTTTGAAAAGCCTCTGACAGAGAGAATGATATGACTCCCCATTTCAAAGAATGAATCATTAGAGCCCCTTCATAAAAGACCTTCCACTACTTTTGTAAATTTATGTGGTAAAACCACTAATAAACAGGCCACATGAAGCTACCGACTGGAAAAGAATATCGAAACGTACTAAGGGCAGGTAATTCGAAAATGAAGTTTTAATATTGTGCGACGCCTCCACCATTCTGGAAATGCAAAATGTACAATATTAATAAATGAGTTTTGATACAAAAAAAAATTCTCTCTACAATTGAAGATATTTTCAATTCCTTCTCATAAATCTTACCAAAAATGAGTTTAAAATAGGGACAGGTTAACATGAAACTGTCATATATAAGGATGAGAATCAATTGACTTTTAAGCATCAATTTATTTTTAAATAAAAAAACTGATAGTCATTTCCATCATGTAAATAATAATAATAATAATCAAAATGTTAAATCAATTATTGGTGAACACTTGTCAAGAATTCGTTTCTTATTTGATGAAGCTCCTCATACTTGAAGCTGTATCTTGTTAATGTTAAAGAATGACAGCATTGCACGAAAAAAATACACAGGCAATTTCTGATTGATCAGATCGCTCCCAATTTAGAAGAGAGATGAAGATCCACCCTCAAATGAAGAAGTGTTGATAAACTCTCTCCATCTCATGAATCTTATTAGAAAATTGGTTTAATAGGACAAGAGAGATTCAGTAAGGCTCCGCCCACGAATTGAGACGTGTATCGAATCTTCCTCTTTATAAATCTTATTGTATAGAAAATTTGTTCAATAGAAGAGATGATACTCCTCCCTCACATTGAGAGGCGTTATTAACTTGAAGAGAGATTTGATGAAACTCCTCCCACAAATTGGAACTCCCACTCCATTATCTCATTATAGTAGAAAATTAGTTTGAGAGGTGTTATCAAATTCCTCCCACCTCAAGAATTTGATTAAAAAATTAGTTTTCATCCCATTTGATGAAACTAATGATTGGTCAGATTGATTGACAGACCGCCCACTTCGAAGAATGATTCGCGGAGCTCCTCCCACTTGGGATAATCCAATTAAAATTTTATAACAAAAACAAAATGCATCACACCATTTTTCGATTCCTATCCACTTGATTAGATTAGATGCAAGAAAGAAAAACTAGAGTAATGGTGCTGGATTCAAAAAATCACCCCACTTGATGAAATTACTGGTCTTAGGTATACCTGTACCTAACACCTTATTGCTCTACTCATTGTTACCTTCAGTGTTGTAACATATCTAGTTACAAGTATTTAGATACGGTATCTAGATGCTTTCAGTGTATCTGTATCTGTAACTAGTTACATTGTAGTACTTGGTATCTATAATTGTATTTAGTTACATTTATGTATGTATCTGAGCATACACAGATACACAGATACATTTTTTAAATAAAAATAAAAATATTTTATGCCATCTCACCCTATGTTATAAGAAATTAAAAGTACAGATTTCCAATACACAGGCTAAACGTTAATGGAAAGATCTCTATATTGTGCAAATGTGCAATGTCTTTTTATAATAAACTTCCACAACGGATAAATCAGCAACTACCTCCTCAGTTAAGCGGATAGCGTCTTACGGTTGTGATTGGCTATAATTTTGAATGATTCTGAATGAGCCAATCACAAATGCTGCATGAGAGACGAAAGACGCTATCTGCATAACTGAGGACGTAGCTTAACCAGCAGTAGAACTTTTTATACGGAAATACATATATCGACTACTATTATACTATTAACTTTGGAGCCATATTTAGTAGAAGAATATACAGGATGACTGTTAATTATACCGACAAAATGAAACTACGATAAGAAGCTATGTCCGAGAGTATGGAAAAAATGTTAAAGAAATTCTTTCTACTTTTCGAGAAATAATTAATCAAAAATTAGCCCCAAAACGACGCCCTTGGTTAAAAAGTCGAGGAGCTTTATCATGTTTTATGATACTGCAGCATGGCTTGAACTTGATCTTTAAGTGGAATTTCACAACTCCGTTTTTAGGTCGACGCCCGACGTGAGTGCAAACTCGAAAATATTTACTTAACAAATGATGCATGCAGCAAATTACTAGAAATAGATTATTCCACGCAAAGAATAACAACACTTTGAACACCTGGTGAATAAATAAATCAGTAAACTTATTCGTAATTTGTTTCGAATGTTAATTATTATAATTTCGTTTTGTGTGCGAGGAATTATTAACACAAATGTATTAAAATTATTAAAACTTTGACAAATTTTAATTAATTATGAACTATTCCTTAGAACGTTTTAAACGTGATCCCGTAATCTATCACATCCATAAAGTTTTTATCGTCGGCGATGACTTCAGGTTTAATAAATCGTTTCACATTTTCGGAGAAAACCGATTCGTTTAAGCACAATACTTTGCAAATGTAATCAAGTCATCATTTTTTTCGTGGCGATAATTATTACCAATTAGTATTACGCATAATACTAGCGACGCCAAGTTTAAAACAAAAGATTGTATCGTAACAGTTTTATTGCCTCCGTGCGATAACGAGATTTAAATCCTTGCGATTTTTTTTTGTGTACGAAACGGCGGGTTCATTCCGCACGAATTAACAAACAATGATTTACTTAATTATTTACGAATTTATTATTTGTATTTCATACTCAATTTTAGAAGATATTAATAATTACTGAACATTTTAAGTAGCGACATCTTTCTATCGCTTTTTGACCTGACCAGAATTTAAAAAAAAAATTTATGCAAATCGATTTGCACAATTTTTTTTTTTTAATTCTCATATGCTTTGACAGCAAGCATGGCCGCCTTTCATGGGATGACTTAATATGTAGCGAACTGGCTTCAATTTGTCAATCCTACTGCAATGTCAGGTCAAAAAGCGATAGAAAGATGTCGCTACTTAAAATGTTCATTACTTTCACATCGCATTGACGAATAACCTAGGACAGATCGGTTTGGTTTGTAGTGGAGTTCTCGAGCTACGGTTCTGCTGACGAAGGCCCAAGTAGGCCTGAAACAGCTGTACAGAGCCTGCTCGAGGAATTCGCTGTAATCAAAACCGATTTACACAATTTTTTTAAATTAATAATTACATCGCGTAAAAGAAAATTACCTTCCCCAGCTGTTAAACGAGTATTAAAATCAATTGAAATGTTTGTCAAGGTCGCATTGTGCGCCAGCGAAAGTCAATAAAAAAATTTATAGTCCTATTATACAGCCGCATTTATAGAACGTGGTCGCCGTACTGCCAACTGTGTACGAACACAGTGCCGGAGCTTGATTTTAATAATTATATTTATTAATATAATTTTTTAATTATAAACTGTTTGCAAGAATTCATCGATTCTCTTATGAGTTTTTTTTTTGTCGGTCACCCTGTATGCAACGTAATCTACTTTGAACTTGTGAATTTATTCATTTGATGTCTCGTACTACTTCTCAGTGTAATTTTATTAAAGACGATACAAAACGATAATTAATTGTTCTTTCTGTTTGACATTTTTCAATTTCAAAGTTTTGATGCTTTGTTGGTTTTTTTTTTGTTGAAATAAAGAACATTATTATTTTTATTATTATGTAACACGTTTATGTATGTATCTAAAAGTATCTAAAAGGTATCTAGATACATTTATACTACATCTGTATCTGGATCTAGTTACTTTTAAAAAAGAAGTATATGTAACTGTATCGAGTTACAACTTAGGATAAGTATCTGTATCTGAATCTAGATACTTTGAAAAATGTATCTGTTACAACACTGGTTACCTTGTAAGAATGAGAATGAGTCAGCGTTCCTGTTGTAAGAAGAAGTTGGTGGAGCATCTTCCTCATAGAAGATCTTCCAATTAGAAATTCTAATAATGAACACACATCATGCTTTGTCTATGACTGCTTCAGAAAATTGATTAGGGAATAACGTTTGCAGAGGAGATGAGCGAGAGGCGATCACTTTTGCGGGCCCTTTGTTTTGTGCTTATCCAATGAAGAGAACACGTGTAGGACCCGGGCGCAATTTGTCGCGCGCTTACTTGTTGCTCTAGAGCGGGCGAGGCGCGATGCTTTATTAAAAGCTTTCAGGGTCGCGCTTCCGCCATCGCATCTCTCCATAAAGTCGAGCTTCCGCCGACGTTACTGACTTCCCGCCTACAAGGAGAATTACTTCTAGAACGAAGGAGCTCAAACAATGCAACGCCCATAGTTCTTTTTAATCTTACAACTCATCACTAGAGTAGCTCCACATGTTAGTCTGCAAATCACAGTGTTATCTGAGCCATGAAGGAGAACATGTCCAACATTCAAATGATATCTATAACAAACTCAATCAGAATACACTGTGGTAGCTCATCTCTCTCACTTTGTAACAAATCTTGCACAAGAAATATCATGTGTCAAACGGGCCTAAGAGGAAACAAATGAGCAATAAGTTTCTTTCTTGGTTATAAACAGAAAAAATTCGTCAATATTAATTCCGGATATAAGAAAGAGCGCCTTTGCCGGCCGATGTCAAGAACGCGTATTTCCGAGCGAACAATAGACGGCGGTAATGACGCAGAAATTCGGAGCAAGGGAATTTTTACGAGAGGAACCGTTCAAGGGAATTAATTCGATGATGATTCCTTCATCCGCATGCTCGGCCAGACGGCTTCCTTTGACGACGCAGTGTTTTGCGCCTCTACACGAAATAATTCGCTTTTTTCCTTGCCTGCTTTCCTCGAGGCTGTTGCTTTGTCTTCATCGACCAAAACAAAGAAATTAGGAGATTTAAGAAAGTTATACAGAAAGGGGATCCCTTTTAGAATTTATTTATCTCTTTTCGGCTTTTGAAGGCTGGTGGTTAAGATCCCCATCTAAGACGGAACTCACCTGTACGAATTCCGATTTTACAAATTGGAAGACACTGAAACTCTGAAACCTTATTCGTTATGAACGGTAGGTTCTTGCCCATCCTTTACCACCTATGTACACATATTGGAAAATAATATATCAAAGCTTACGACTACTTTCTTATTAGTGCCAAAAAATGCAGTGTTTGATATTAAAAAAAAAAACTTTTCCTTTCACTTCGAATCTCCTATATGACTGCTTATATCAAAAATTAGCTAAGGGAAGCAAAATTTTTATTGAAGCTCTTCACCAATTAGAGAAATTCTTGGTTACCAAAGCCTGAAAATGAAGAGATCTATGAAAATGAATGACCGTTCCGTGAGCTTTAAGATAATAAATTTGGATAGAAGGACCATACTAAATTATAGTGCTAATTGAAAACGACTCTTTTTTTTACAATCGTTTGAAGTAGAAGTTGACTAAAACTCCGCATGATATAATCTATCGCCATAAAATAAGAAGTCAAAGGTGAGCTTAAACACAGTAGATGACGTGCAGATTTCGAAGGACCAACCTCATAATTTTCTGTCGACCTCACTGGAAACCCACTTTCCATAGTGAAAATCGACTAATAATTTCTCCATTAAGTGTTTACATATTTCACCCGATTTATGGCTAGAACGTGCCGACCGCGTTTCACAGCGAGTGCTGCATTAAACGAGCTCTTAAGTGACCGGATGTTCCGTTAAATAAATTAGCGTCCACATGAAACATTCCAAGCCCATAAATACATATCTTCATCCGCGTCCTCCGCATAAGATTTATGATAGAGCGTCCCCATGTGAGATTTGAATTACAATAAATGAGATCTCTAAATTCACGTACCTATGACAGTGAGGTTAACACGGGTGGTTCTGGATGAGGTGCGGAAGAACTCAACGTGACAGTGATAGATGCCGTCGTCAGTGAGCCTAGCGGGGCCGATGGTGAGGACGGCGCGCTCTTCGTCAAGGACCTGGAGAAAAAAGCGATCTCCGAGCGTCGCGTTGGACCAGTGTTGAGGTCTAGAACCTCGCACATCGTATTTATACAGAAGTACGTCCGGATTATCGCGGTACCACAACACTAAACTCACTTTGTCCGGAGGATACACCGGCGTCAAATTGCATGGTAATTTTCCGGTCCCTCCTTCAGTCGCCTCCGCGATTTCGTACCCCAAATCCGCACCAAAGGTCACTCCGACTACCAGAAACAACACCACGCAAGCACTCATATTTACATCGCGAATTTTTTCCTCTTTTGTGCGAAAAGAGCGCTTGTAAGGAACGACGCTGAAGTGCCCGGAATCGACCCGGATTTATGTCAGTGCAACGCGTACACGCACGCACATACCTCGGAATTATTAGCCAGGTGTTGCGCCTATTAACTCGGCACAGAAATTCACCCCCATCCTGCAGAAGCACTGCGGACTGACTCCGCCCGGACAACTACCCCTGAACGACGACGGCACACGAACTAGACCGACTCGACAGTGACTACCGGAGCCCCGGAAATAAGCAGCGCGAAAATTCACCGCCACTCGCCAGCATGAATTCCAACTGATTAAAACAGATGCAATCAAAAAAAATTATAAGGATCTCATAACAAAACCATCTTCTGCTTTTGTTTTCGAAGCGTCCTGTTTTCAAGAGATGGATCCTAATTATTTACGAACGCCCGGAATGATTGAGCATCTTTCCGCAGTGAAGCTGGAAATATTAATTCCTCCAAATTTACGACTGACAATTGCTTGTAACCATTTGCTCCAAATTTCGTTTCTATGTGAAACTTGAAACTACTCATTCCCTAATTGTAGCTGTAACCTGATGCTCAAGCCACCATATCTGGATGGCTCCTGTTTAAACAAGAGACATCGTTAGAAAACTTTCAGTTTGCTTTTATTCTGAACACGCTGCCAAGGTAGCTTTAAAGGCTCAAAAATAGGACTTCTCAACAGTAACGAGGTCTATTTGTTGTCTTAAAATCATAATTAAGATTACATTACCCGCTGGAAACGGTATACAACATAGATTTAGGCCCAGTTATATGTACAATACTAGTTTAACTTTAAGCCAAAGCTTAAACACTTAACAACAATTGTTGAAATATTGCTATGGGTTTAAGCTTCAGCTTAAATTTAAACTAGCATTGTACATACAACTGAGCCTAAGTGTTTATAACTAAACTGATTGTAGAGTGAGAAGTAAGGGTCCCAACATGAGAAAAGGATCACCAATAAAATTATAGGAAAAATAATTGTACTAAAACGCTAATTGATTGATTTGCTGCAGGAACGTATTAGGAAAATAGTTTTGTGCGTTTATATTGTGCATAATAACAAGTGTCTAAATAAAAACCCAGGACTTGACCAGTCAAGCAGGCTACATTTAGTAATTCTGTTATATTCCAATTCAAAAAGAATGGCATCTCGGTAGGCGTTGGAAATTCAAATTTATGTTTGCAGCAATGCATCCTTGATAATAAATAAACATCCCTAACTTCCGCGTGCTTCTGCTGTCAATTTGTTTTTGACGTTCATTGAAATTTGGCGCGGAGCACTTGAAAAATGCACACAGGAAAAATGGATTAATTTTATTCAGCATACTGAAAAGGAAATCACCAATGACTTTCAAAAATACATGGGTGTCCGAGACGTTGCTGATATTCCACCATTTATAATTACTACTTTAAATACGTCTGACTCAGAAGATGATTTTGGTTTAATTGAGGATGAATCAGAATCGGATGAGGAAGACATTGTTATTATGGTTGTAGATGATTCCGAATGAAGAAAATGTGTTACTATGGTCCATTGCTGATGTAGTTAGTTTGTCTGAAATGTGGTATTTTAGTAAAACAGATGTTCTCATTTGTATTAAATATCAGACAATGGCCGCTTTCCAAAAATGCACCCTGCACTTAGAGGACATGTGTCCCACATTCCAATAACTGAGTACACGTGTTCTAGAAGTGTTTCTAGTGTCCCGGTAGTGTACCTTCGAAAACGGCCGGACACTTGGCATACAGCAAAAATTACCTCACATTTGCGTATGATTTGAAAATTTCAAAATTCACCGGTTAGTCTACCGGTTGAAGCAGTTATCTATGCGTTCCAAAATTCACCATAAATCCATTCATCCCCAGCATTGGCACTAATCGGTTTTCTATCGGTGCAAGTAACCGGTAGATTTGCAGTGAATTCCGAAATGTGACCATTCCAACACAGAAAATTTCAAATTGTTTAGTTTTAATCGTAGAAACAGTAGGAATCTCGTAATTTATAATATTCTTCTCCTTGTCAATACATTTTCGTACAGAAACAAGATATTCCATCGCCTTTAACTAATTTCTAAAAGTTCTTTTATTTTTGAGTGACAACATAACCTCAAAATAATTTAATGGTAGTTTCACAATATATTCTAGTAACTTTTTTGACATGGGATAAAGCCCGATTCACTCAGCCCTCGCCTACTGCGATGCCAATCAATTTGAATGGAACTATATGTAAATGCAATGGATAAATTCTAGATCACAACCTACTTGACCAGGTTTTTATTTAGACGCTCGTTATAATATCCATTCACGATCTTTTTAGACCCTAGAGGGCCTCTAAGTTAAGTTCGCGCATGTATTTTGATAGAACTCAACATGTGACAAATATAAAATTCTGACACTTTAATGTCAGTCCCATCGACTATATTGCTTCTTATACTCTACGATGGATGACACTAAAATAATAGCATTAAAACAAATAATTACTTGTGACTTTGTAATACTAAGTCAAAATGTTAAAAATCATCAATGTTTTTCGGCGTCAGTTTTCAAAAATATAACCATCAAATTAAAATGGAACATATCCACTTGGAGGTACCAACAACAATGTCACCCTAACATGGCCTACTCTGAGTCTAAAAAGATCGTGAATAGCGTGTGAATAGCTTATAATAATCAACATGTAGGATTATCAAAAGTGTACGTACAATATTTAATTCCGTTTCACTGGTTAACGGAGAATATAGGAATTATTATATCTGTCAATTATAAAATCTGTGGTATACGACTAGTTATGATTACCACAGAAATCAATGACAGACTGAATTATGCAAATGGAGATGTAGGGTTAGGGTAGAAGTACCACTGCACTAGCTGTGGCCATTTTGAATTTTTCATAGTTAAAATAAGCAAAGCTTGAATCTATAGATAAGTTGGAATATTCCCACCAGAAGTTTGAAGATATAGTGGTTTAATAATTCTGCATTTTCATTACATTGGCGCTATTGCTTTTGGCTTTGCAGTTGAAGCGTAGAGGACAACGTGATCACTGTTTTCTAAGAAAAATGGTTAAGCAACAGCAGTACAGGGTGGCCCAACGATGCGTATTTCTTCTGCGAGACCTATGGAAAAAAAATAAGAAAAAATCGATGAAAAAATTTATATTAGACAATATTAGACACGCGGCATATCGTAAAATTATTTTGAACTATACAGATTGATCAGAAAAATGGCGGTTCGTGGAAACCACTTTCTTTTAAATGGAATACTGTATATTTTTAGATATTTGGATGCGCTGCAATGAACTGAGTACAAGGTACAAATATATATATATATTGATTTTATTAAACTACTTTTGCATAAGGTTATATACAATTATTTTTAACAGTTTCTTTTTACAAGTATTTGAATAGTTTGCTTTTTAAACTATTTTTGGTAAAATAAATCCTATCGTGCGGGTATCAAATTAAATATCTTTGAAAGTAGAATCAAATGATCGAAAAATCGACTTCGAATGACCTAATTTAGGGAAGAAAGTTATAGAAAAACAGTCAGCCTATTTAGATTTTATTTAACTTTCAAAACAAAAGGGTAGTGTGTATGTGTTCTTGCCTCCAGAATTTATAGTAAAAAATATCCAGACCAGGCAATTTTCATATTAACCATAGCAGCAACCCACACTAGTTACTGGGATCATGATCATACAACGCGCTTTTGAGGCGCCATAGTATTTTATTCAAAGACATCGACATTCCAAAGTAATGGCCTAGTGAACAGATATTGATATGCATTATGATATATCGAAAAATTTGCGAGCCCTAATCATAGATTTAAAAAATACTTACAAAAATTGATGGCATAAAATGTCTTTAAATTGTTTCTTTGTAAAACAAAATTTGTGCAACTTAACTGAATAACATTAATTTAAATTTCTTAAAAATAGAATTTGAAAGTTTGAGAAACCCTTAATAACTACAACTTTAAAACTCGTCAAAAATAAGTAAATTAAGAAATAATAATAAGAAAATCTTAATGGCTATTTTACAACAAAAATTTTAAATTAAATGTTCAAACGGTCTGCCTTCGTATTCCACGCACTTATTTAAACGTTTTACAAAACTTTTTGTAATGTCTCTCTGGAAATATTTTCAAATGCATGCCTTATTCTTTGTTTCATGTCATCTTTAGTAGTTGGAACGTTTTTGTAAACTTGATCTTTTACATGACCCCAAAGGAAAAACTCCAGAGGACTCGGGGCAGGGGAACGTGGTAGCCATTGTAGGAGTCCTCCTCTGCCAATCCATTGATTTAAACGCCAATGATTTAAATAATTTCTTACGTTTCTGCAAAAATGTGGAGCGCCGTCTTACTGAAACGATAAATTTGCAAGTGTAACTGCATCTATATTTAGTAAGAGACCTGGAAGTTCTTCTCTCAAAAAATCGATATAAGTTGCGCCTGTTAAGGAACCTTCGAAAAAATATGGTCCAATCACTTACAAATTTATTATTCCTCCTCAAACGTTCAGTGACCAGTGATTTTGGTGAACTACTGTCCTAATCCAATGGGGATTGATTATCTATTGAATAGTAATGCATATTATATCTGTTCACTAGTCCATTACTTTTGAATGTCGATTCATCTGTGAATAATATATTGCTGAGCCTAACAGGATCATCATTTATTATTCTTAAAATTTGGTTGCAAGACATTGTTCTATTTTGAAAGTCACCGCCATGTAAATCTTGATGCAAAGAAATATGGTAGGGGTGATATTTATGTTTCTTTATAATTCTTTAGACACCGGTCTTACTGATATCTGTTATTTTGCTTATTTCGCGTGAACTTATATTATTATATTATATTGGTCTGACCTCGGCAGCAATGATGAAAAATGTTTCAAACTTACTTCAAAGCGCTTTGTGTTTACGAAAAGTTGCTGAAAGTTTATTTACGTTGATAATGATTTGTTAAAATAACCATCACTGTATTTCTTTAAATAAAATTACATATTATAAATATGTACATATTTTGCCATTTTTAGGCACACTGAGCTTTTATTGTAATGCATATTTTCTATAAAAGAAAAGAAAAAAAGTATTTCACTGTGAAACACTCTCCCCTACGAGATTTAGCTACATTAGTTCTAAAACATTTTCAACCGTGCCCTCCCATTCAATTCATTGATATTGCTTACAGTCAATGCAACATTTAAAACATATTGCTGTGATATTACTCAAAATACTCAAGGTTTCATACATACCATACCATCAAGGAGGGAAATTCAATCAATCAATAATTCTTTAATTCATATAAAATTATTTAATTTATCAAAATTCCAAATACATCACAAACAAATTATCTGAAAAATAAAAATTTATTATCAAAAACCAAATTCAGAGAAAGTAAAACAATTAAACTTACCAAAGGTAGATAAAAGTAGATTCCGTTAAAAACAAGTCAAGAACTTTTGATCCAATTCAAGTAATGAACAACAAGCAGGGGCTCCGGCGTACGAACGAAAGGTTCCTGAACAACTTTTCCGACGACATCACATCCGATGCTCACCTCAAATTGTGGACAGACGGCGCACGCAGTTGAAGATGAGATCGGCGGGCGGATGAAGAGGACATCGGATTATTAAAAACTTTGGATCGACACCTAAAATTATAAATATTAGTTTGGGATGTCAAAATTATTCATGGGTTTATTTTTGAGATATCTATTTAGAAAAAGTTTGTATTATATAAAGATTAGATGAATAATGAATACATACTTACAAATTGTTAATATATTAAGAAAAAACTGTATTATGACAAAATTTACACAACATTCTAAATTGACATTGATTAACGTCAGAATTAAATTTTGAAGTTTAATAAAGCGAGATGAAATTAAAAACCGATTTGAAAAAGCTCGACATGTTGCCATATAAACGGTTAACACGGAGAATAATAACGAGCGTCTAAATAAAAACCTGGTCAAGTGGGTTGTGATCGAGAATTTTTCCATTGCATTTACATAGCAGAATTATTAAATGTAGCCTACTTGACCAGGTTTTTATTTAGACACGAGTTATTTATACGAGCTGTAATAAAAGCAAGCGTAATCAAAATTTTCATTCATTACACAGCCTCACAAAAAAATTTTTTTTTTTTCAGATCTGGGGGTCAGACTATGTTTACTACATGTTTTCGAGGTCGCTGAATCCGAATCCGCATAGAACCCCATAGAACCCTATAACCCACGCTGCCAAGTCCTATTATACACAACGATCCTGTAAAGGGAGCTGTGCACCCACAATAACCCTATAACCCTATACATTTAACCCCGAACCCCCTAACCCCATAACCGATAACTCCAATAACCACGTTACTCACTAATTTGACTTGATCTCTTATCGCGGGATATATCAGGCCTCTATAAATAGAATATATTAAATCCTATAATCCCCTAACCCCATAACCCTATAACTCCATAATCTTTAACTCCAATAACCATGTTAGGCAGTAGTTCGATTGTTTGACGTACCAAAAGAAGAAAAGAAACGTAAAAGAAATCCTTCATTCGAAGAAAAAGGAACCCGTTATAGCTGTAAAAAAGAAAATGAGTGAAAATTTTTTATCCCGTATTTACTCTACATTACAAACAGCCTTTTTAAGGGCTGAATGATGTACAAAATCAGTTCGCGCAACCTCCTCGTGGTGTACATCGGGTAACTCTATTGACGGCGCACGGTCCTATTTTTTTTTTTATCGAAAACAAACGATCAACATTTAGGCTGGATTTATCAGTCCTAGTTTAACTTTAAACTCTTGTTTATTCCCATGTTAGCAATTATAAAACAATTGTTCCTATGAAAATAAATAGGAGTTTAAAGTTAAACTAGGACTGAGAAACCCAGCCTTAAAGAATAGATATGGGGTTAGTGGTTACGTGGTCATGAGATTAAGAGGTTATTGTTTACGAGGTTACGGGGTTATGGTATTATGGAGTTAGAGGGTTATGGAGTTAGGGTTGGAGGATTATAGAGTCTAATATATTCTGTTTATAGAGGCTTAATAAATATCGCGATGAGAGATCAAGTCAAACTACTGAGTAACGTGGTTATTGGAGTTATCGGTTATGGGGTTATAGGAATATGGGGTTAGGGGGTTCGGGGTTAAATGTATAGGGTTATAGGGTTAGTGTGGTTGCACAGCTCCCTTTAGAGGATCGTTGTGTGTAATAGGACTTGACAGCTTCGGTTATAGGGTTATTGGTAAAACTTGACGTGATGGAGTTAAATGAATCGCAGTTTCGGATTCAGCGACCCCGAAAACATGTAGTAGACATAGTCTGACCTCCAGATCTGAAAAAAAAATTTGTGGGGCTGTGTTATCAAACCTCTCAATCCATAACATTTAAAGCATATTCTCTCTGATTTCAGACAAAGTTCAATTTAATTTCTTTACATTCAATACATTCATTAATATTTATTTGTTCAATTTAATTTATCTGTTCTGTTATAGATAGTTTTCTCGTTAATTTATTTAATAATTTTGACGTTAATAATCATTCGTTTCGTTTTTTGACATTTTACATTTTTATATAAATAAATTCTTAAATTTTGGAATTCTATCTGTTATTTTATAAAGTAAAGAGCTTTCAAAGGAAGGAATGTCACAGTAATTACCAAGAAAGTCTAAAATTATCTTATTATTGTTAAAAAAATTATATAATTGTCAAAACATAATAGTTAAATTTTAGTCAATTAACGAATACTATTCGTAGACGATTCGCAACAATCGTAAGCGAAGTATTTAAACCTATTGATAAAAAATTTAAAGCTATATTGAAATTTATTCAACGGATGTATCAAAAGACGATTCGCAACAATCGTAGTTGGGTCATCTAAACCGAATAAATTTTAATACATACAAATACTTGAAATTTCTAATTAAAAGTAAATTGGAGACGATTAGCAACAATCGTAATCGATCTATAAAACATATTAGAAATTACAATACACACACTTTTTCAAAATTTTAAATTACAAGAAGACTTTCTTAACTATAAGTACCCACAATCTGAATTAAGCCTCACAAATAAAAAGATAAATCCTATTAAAAGAAAAATACAAAATAAAAAGAAAAAATCAAATAAATAAGAATTTAAAAGGATTTATCACTACAATATAAACATAAATGCTAGACTTTTTGGTCTACTTACTGGAACATATTAATTGATTGTATCAGAACTCTATCTCTATCGTATCCAACTTTATACTATACACTATACAGGGAGTGGCTTGAAGTATTTACCAACAGTTGATTCGCTTGTACAAAATCCTGTCGTCCTCTCTCCAATTCGTTTATTAGATTAAGAAAGTTCAGGGACAAGCGTACCTACAGTTAAAACGTGCTGAAAGTTTATTGATTCATACGAATTCAACCGTCTCTCCCCGCTCTTATTAAGCCAAATGGATAAGTAGTGTAGTAAGTAAACTTGAAAACTCCCATGGCCGTTGTCCATTTTCTTTTGGCTTCTGATTATACCACGTCACAAATTCTTCTTTCTGCCGGCATTTCGTCCGTTATTCCAAAAGAGTTTCCTCAGGACTACTTCTGCCAACGTTCTTTGTCGCTGCTGCTGCTCCGTGGGGCAGCAAGAAGGGATGAAACCTCGAAGCCAGAAAGACAAATTTGTGGTATAAACGGTACAATCCGAAACCAGAACAACAGAAGAAAAAATCTTATTAAATGCCAAGACGCGCAACAAGTGATGGGAACTTACATAAGCAAAGCTAAACTCCTTTACTCAAGGTAGGTTGACCTAATCAAAGTACACCCAGACGAAGTAAGCACATCTGTTCAGACGCTATTGGTACTGTCTCAGTATCCAATCTGAGTGCACTCGGACAACAATCAAATACTACGACTGAGTATTAGTTTCTCTAACAAAATGTCCGTTTTCTGCCAACTTGTCAAAGATGGCGAAAATATGACTTGATTGTGAAACCCAATTTGAACTCGGTGGCCTCCAAGTCTACCCAATTCGAGTGTACTCCAACCATGACAAACACTAAATGAAGAGTCAAGATATTGTCTCAAAGACGTGATCGTCTCAATAAATAAAACTGGACGGAAAGAAAATTCGTTCATCGAAGAACAAGTGATTAAGTCTCAGGCTTAATGAAAATGCCATTCTTTATGTGGACGTCCCGATCTCCTCGCCATAAACCAGGACAATATCTCTAATCCGAGCGCGGATGACAGGCTTAACCTTTTTCCCCAGCCCATCCTTGTGTTTTATTCCGGTTTAATTTGCGTAATGCGTTTTCGACGGGCGTATCCCTCCGAGGTGTTATTGCGGCCGACAGAATTTTTGCCCTTTTTGTTCGACTCAATTCGAGATGTAAACGGGATGGAGCTCTAATTTATCGTTGCAATTTAGACGCCGAAGGTGTATTCTGATGTTTGGGTCGTTGAGCAAATATTTGCGTAAGCGTCCGAAACAAAAGGAGAACGCGTCTCATGCTCGGATAAATTTATAAACAAATGTATTAATCCCCGGGAGCGCAATAAATTACCGGCAATAAACTCGGACGCTCTCGTCGGTTATCATGCATGAGCTTTTCGAAATACATAGATCCGAACCCCTACGAAAACAATTGCACCACAAGATATTCGCAGCTACTTAGAGGTGAGGGTAAAAGGTAAGTGGGGGTGAAGAGGTTTATAGTTTTACGGCCGGTCCTCGGGGATCTGGAGAGGATCGAGGACAATTAATTGCCGAGTAAGCGGTCGCGTTAAGGTTGGAGTAACCCCTTGCACCTTATACTCCCTAAGATTATCATCCACTTACGGTCCCCTTTTTTCCTACAGCTGCTTTTAATTTACACCACGTTGACCACAAATTTACATTGACATTACACCCATTGCGCTTGTTCTCCAACACAGTTTTTCAATATTTCTTCCGAAGATATTTTTCTCTCTTCCTCTTACAGCGTTTTCTACTGGCTGCACTAGTGCACACTTAAGGTTAAAAGTGTGCACTAGTGCAGCCAGTGGAAAACGCTATTAATCCTTTATAATTTTTGGTGTTGGTACCGAGCTGCAATGTGAAGTTGGAGAAAATCTGTACAAAGTTGTTTGATAGAAGTAGCAGATCTATCATACTGCCCTACCACCGCAACCGGCCTAAAAGTAATTTCAAGAAAGAAAATACATCATTTAAAGAAAAAAACATAATACATATAAAGAAATCTGACTCTTTCCATATTGTCTGCGTGCTCTAAATGGCAACACATGTTTTACAAGCGCACATTAGCACGGAAACGAATTTTTCAAATACAAATCTACATTTAGCATAATACTTTTTGCATTAGTAGATGCTCATTACAACTTCTTATACATGGATGCCATTAAAACCAGGCGAGACGAATATTCAATACTATGTCACCAATGACGAAATATTCAACATTCATTCCGAAACTCATATTAGAACAGGTCATGGAGGAAGAACAGCTATTCTTAGAGGCTTGTAAGTTAAATATAAATATTTTACTTATGAAGTTGTAACACAGTGGTCCTAAAAAAGGTATTGTTATAAAACCAATGATCAGTTCCGAGTTTAACTCGAGATGTCAAGTAGATATAATAGACTTGCAGTCTCAAAGGAAATGTGTTTTTAAATTTATATTAGAAATCGCAGCTGAGGAAGTGACATATCACCTTCTACACGTTTTTTTAACTTTTGATGCCTCAGCAATACTGCATTCAGGTAACGGTAGAGATTTCAATAATCGCGTCATATCGGAACAATACACTAAGTGGAAAGACGTAAACAAAGTGCACGGAAAGCAGCGGTGTAGTCAAACACAAGGCTCGGTGGAAAGAGCCAATCAGGATATACAGAATTTGTTAATCGCGTGGATGAGCGATAACGATATCAATAAAACATCATATCGTTTATCCTTTGTCCAGTTTGCTAAACACAACATACCACCAAGAGGTACGCCAATCCCATATGAAGGCATGATTGGCGTTAAACCAAAAAGGGGTATAGCATCATCATCTCTACCTCACGAACAAATTGGATAGATTGAAACTGAAGAATAGGTCCAAGGATCTGTTCATTCTGTCGAAAAAAGTGAAGACGTTGGAAAGAAGCCGCAACCTAGCACGTCTTTATCCCAAACACAAGAGTTCATTTCTATCAAAGGAGCAGCAGCTAAAGAAAATCTTGTTCTACAAACAACGAAAATGATACGAACCCCAAAAAGAAAATTTCCTCATGCTCATATTGGTGATACAGATACAAGTCCCAGATGTTGATCGTGGCCGAACAGATCCTCGAAATGTGTTAGTAGTTGAGGAGGAGAAGTAACAAAGGCGTTAAGTGCCAAAACTTTCGACTTGAGAAATTGACTAAAAAACTCCGTCATTCCCAAATAACAAACATTTTATTCACAACTTTCAGCCTGCTGTTTTTTCCTAGAATTTTGTGTCTGAACACTTAACCCGTTTTATAGGATGTAGTCGATGGCACAAAGAAGCTTTCTATAGGAATATCTCATTTTTCGACAAATTGGCACTTAACCCCTTTGTTACTTCCACTCCTCAGTTGTTGTGGAAATAGAAGATTCCGACTTTTAAAAATCAGCAAACAAAAATGTACCCTAAAACAGCTTTTTACACGAAATCAGTTTGTGATTTGTACAGAAAAGTTACCTCCCGCTGATGAAATTTCTTCGCAAGAAATGTCACTGAGAGAAGCAACTTTCAGTTAATTCAAAAAGTGGAGAACAGGGTTATAAGCGTTATAATAGCAAAAAAAGACGTTCTACAAGCAAATCCAGTTGTGAAAGCCATAATAGTTAGTACCATAATAGTTATAGTTGTTGCAACAAATAAACTTATAACAATATTTCTTTTTTTCCGTTATTTTAGTTTAGATAATGCAGAAGTACCACAAGAGGCAAAATGCACCATTGACTGCAAGACACTGGCCGATCAAGAGCAGAAGTCCGGGAGGAAGAGGAGGTTGGTATATTTATATGACGCACGAAGAGTTCGGCTGAAGGCGTCCATAATCGCAGACATTCAGGTCGATTACCACGGACTTCTGCAACAGCATCTAAAAGTAGAAAGAAAGTTAAGTACGGGAATCATTTTAATTTAGTTGTGTCGAAAGAGAGCAGAGATTTAATTTAATTTAATTTTAAGTTAATTTGTTTGAAAATTTGAACTTTCATTTAATTTGTTTGAGAACTAATTTTTTTATTTGGAGAATTTAATTTGTTTTGAAAATTATACTATGCGTTAATATATTTTTTAGATAAGGGGAGGCTATGAAAAACAAAATCAGAGTCTTAGCTTGATTCGAAACTTTTATTCTGACATTTGCTTCCTGGCCCCTGTCAAATCTGTTAGTTGTTTAAATGCTCTTGGACACTATAATCATGGGTCAGCAAGCAATCCAACGACATTTGAAATTAGTCGTTATCATGTTAAAGAGTTTTAACAAAGCCTTATATATTCAACTGGGAGATTTTTTCTACTATCGTTAAATGTATCTTGATATTTCAATTTTGACATACATAAGTTAATTTCATTTAAGCTACGACTTAGATTTTACTTTTCATAGACTCCTCTAATCTAAAAAATATATTAACGCATTGTAAAGTCAACAATGAGGTTAGCATGTTAATTTAGTTTTAAATTATGCAAAAATATTGGTACTTACCGTTGTGGAAATGTAATGAACATTTTATTTATGGAAAATAGGTATTTGAAATCATACTTACTTTAAAATAAAAGGAAAATTTGGTTTCCAAACTTTTAGGTAAAATTTGAAGTACTTGCGTAGGATGCATATCAAAGGAGCGTGTGTGCCAACTTAAAATTTAAATTGATTAATTAATTAAACAAAATGTGTTTAGATTTTCACAGTTTATTACTTTCACATAACAATAAATTGTTTCGGTACACAGTACCTTCGTCAAATGCGATCTTAAACTAACTCAAGCTCACATCTGACGAAGGTACTGTTTACCGAAACAATTGTTATGTGAAAGTAATAAACTGTCAAAATCTAAACACATTTTGTTTAATTAATTAATCAATATGGATATAGATTTTCATCAAGTAAAGGCCAAATCAATCCAACATTTAAAATTGAAATACAAGCATATAACTTAAAATTTGTTTAGAGAATGTACTTTGGCAAATCGACTTCGCTCAGTGATTTTCGTTGTAAAGCGTCATTTCTGACATGCGCAGGCAACAAAAATGATGGAGGGAGAAAAGTCATAAAAGAAAAAGCAAGGGCAGAAATTGATTCATTCTCCGGAAATACTCTTTGGAAATACTCCGAACAAGTACGCGGACACCGGCCGCGCCTTACCTTTCGATCGCAACGATTCAAAACGTTTTCAATTTTTGTAAAATAAAACAAACTTTTAATAATAAAAATCATGTTGATTATGAAACAAAAATTTAATACAAAGGGAAAGCAAACGTGCAAGCAAGCTTGACTTTCTCATAAACGAGGAGATTGGCTTGCGTCAAACAACGGAGGGAGTAATTTCTCGTGCGAACGCAGGAAATTACTTCGACGTTTCGACACAAATCAATGGTCTTCAAAAAACTAAATAAATGAACAAAAACCCATGAAAAAACAATTATGCAAAATAAAAATAAGTAAAGTAAGGAACCCAAACTCTAAAGAAAAGAATAAAACAAAATTCAGAACCAAAATATAGAAACCAAGCCACATAAGTGATAAAGAGAGAAAATTGCCTAAAAACAACAAAAAATCCAACAAAAATAATTCACTTTGACAAAGCAAGAAATTATATTTGAGAAACGACGGTAAGTAAAGTTAAATGTTTACAGCCTGTTCAAGCTAGAAAGTCGATTAAATTATCAATTATCAAAGTAGTAGTACTTTTCGCATTAACTACAATGACGCAGTCAGAAAAACAATTGAAAGTCACGTTTATAAGATAAAGTCAAAAAAACACTTTTTTAAATGGAACACCCAGTATATTACTTTACCAATGGATAGAGAATAAAATTCTTTATTAAAATTGTCTTTTGTTATTTTTTCGTAAATTAGTAAATAGTAAAATATAAAATATATAAAATAGTAAACAAGATATTTTGATTTTCACAAAACCACCTGTGCTTTAGAAATAAAACACTTGCTCTATGCTAAAGGTCATGGTGAAGGTCACGTCAGGGATAGGCCGATTTTGGAACCTCCTCTGACCTTGACCTTGAAATTTTCGGTCAAGGTCGGAGGAGGTTCTAGAATCGGCCTATCCCTACTACTGTAATAAAATACAACTTGCACACAGACCAATTTCATTCATGACATTGACATCGACAGTCACCGCTGTGCTACCGCCACCGCATAAATGTGTTCTGTTAAAAAACGCCACCGCTACCACTAATATCGCGTATATGTGTGCTCCTGTGTTTTACCAAAAAAGTGTCGAAAATAGATTAAATTTTTAAGAGATTATTCCCAATAGTCAAAATTAAGACATCATCCTCCTTATTTTTAGTAAAACACAGGTCAGGTACAAATCTTTGACAGCAATGACGACCAAAATTTATTGCTCACGACTGTATGTCTTCTGTCAGCGTATAGTTTTAATGTTGAGATAAAAATTCCTCGACATCACCAAATTATATGTAAAGTTCCCATCCATAAAGTTCGTAACATATGATAAAAAAAATTATTATTGATTTTTGCGAACAGATTTTACTAGATTTCAGTTCGTACATCAATCAAGGAAAAAGCAACACAACCACATCTAGTTGGTCGGCGGAAAACTCGGAAGGTCTAATTTCTCAAAAACGGAAAATTGCAATAATTCGAAAAGTATTAATTTTTTTATAGAAATGATGCAATCATAGAAATTAAGTATAAACAAAGCTACAGTGTCTGAAGACAATATTTTACAAAAAAATTTACCGAAAATGGCCTTTTTTGAAATTTTTTCTTATGTGGCTTCAAAATTAAGATATTGTTATAAATCCTTGAAAGACAAATTAAGCCTTAGTCATAATGGATTGTCCATGATGTTTGTGACTGATTTAAAATAAATTTGGAAAACGACGTGCCAAGGTCACAAAAGACTTCGTTGAAATTTTGAATTATATTTGCTTCATTGGTACAAGACTAAACTGGATGACATGTTTCGGTTGTAAAATAAACCATTCTCAAATCTGAGTTTACAGGCACGTGGCCATGGTTTATTTTACAACCGAAACATGTCATCCAGTTTAGTCTTGTACCAATGAAGCAAATATAATTCAAAACTTCAACGAAGTTTTTTGTGACCTTGGCACGTCGTTTTCCAAATTTAAAGCCTTAGTCCTTGGATTGTATTCATTGAGAAAAACACCACCAACATCAAAATCTTGTCATAAATACCATATAAATAATTGCAATTTATCTCCGCCCCCAATAATTTTATATCCGCAGATACGTATTTCGGCAGATAAGCTGCCATCTTCAGTACAATTTAAAAAATACTACATGAAATCTAACAGCTACTTACCTACCTACCTACCTACCTATCTAATCATACTATCTATACTACTAATAGTATCTGAAATTAACAAAAAAAAATAGTAAAGGAGACTGTGGTTTAAGAGATAATTGTAAGGTAAATAGCTGTTAGATTTCATGTAGTGTTTTTTAAATTGTACTGAAGATGACAGCTTAGCTGCCGAAATACGTATCTACAGATATAAAATTATTGTGGGCGGAGATAAATTTCAATTATTTCTTAAACCACAGTCTCCTTTACTATTTTTTAATTTTTAATAAATACCATATGTTCAAATAAATGTTTGATAAAGGTAAGTGTAAATGTATGTCTAATCTACGACACCAAGTAGTTTTTGAAATTAGTGACATATCAAGTTGTAAAATGTGCCAAATTAAGCTTCAGTTTTACTTAACTACTCAAGAACTAGACAATATTTTAATGTAAATAACGTAATAATTTATCTTCCACGGCCTACCTTTATCAAAAATTTATTTGGACATATTGATGCTTTTTAGAGAAACAGAAATTTTGGTTTAAAAAACACGTTTTTGTTACATTGCGCTTTTAGTAATTTGTTTGTGTTCACTTTTATTCATAAGGAGATTGTTGGGGTTATAAGTGGACTAAAATGGACTATTCCAATATGCTTCGTCACTAGTTGATTTTTGATTATATGCAAAACTTTATTTATTGAACAAACAAGAAAACAAAAAGAATTCGTTAATCGTCATAACGTGTTGGCTGGCCTCTTCATCTCCCTACGGTTGGTTTCGATGATGGCTACTCTTACGACTCTATCTTCACCGGAATGCCATTTAAAAATTCGTCCTGCCGTCCATAATAATGGAGGTAAATTTGACCAGTTGACATTCCTAGGGCACAAGGCCTGCATTTTTTGTCCACTTGTTTCTTCGTTGAAGATGCTGCAGATATTCACGAGACCAGTGGGTCCAGAAGTGTTGCTTCATTTTCTGTAACAACTGTAGTCTGAACGAGCAATTTATTTTCAGTTCAACTAAATTGGGTTCCAAGTTGGCTCTGAATGAGTCCCCAATCAGGAAATGATTGGAACGATGGATACTATTTCAGTTATGATTGTGTACATTTCCTCAAAGGCAAGTAATGAGTTGCCTACTATGCATTTAAATGCTAATAGCCAAGAAATTCGATTTCGCAGACTGCCTTGCGTACTCGAAATGATTATTTCACCTACGATTGCCCAAAAATTAATAATAAGTTTAATCCCCTCACAGCATATGACAACACTGCGATAAGCAAAAGTTAAGCACGTATGCTTGTATCGGACTTGAACGAAAGATAGAGAAAGGTTACACAAGTAATGTATGTATGTACTGCCAAAACGGAACAGCTGCATGTACTTATACTGTTAACGGTCAACGAGGTATTTTGCTGAGCTAAGTCGATTGATCGGGGCCATCCATTGAACGATGGAGCGGCATTCGATCGCGACTAGGTGGCTCGGCAAGGTAGCCCAGGAGGAACGACTTTTGTAAAATGCCCAAATAAAGTTATCTTTTGGGGAAAAGTGTAGTTTCTCTCAACAGCGGCGACCCCTGCTGAATCTCCGACTAAACCGAGCTGAGTAAGTTACTCTTTTGTCTCCCTGTCTAACTCAGAGGAAGGTGTCTTTGGTCCCAGCAGATCGGCACCCTTTATTTCTGAGCTAAGTTTACCCCCGATATTTTTTTTTCCTTTCACCCACTTTTAACCCCAAGCTCAGAGCTTGTCGGGAAAGGGTGGTGGCCAACTTAGATGGTAATTTCTCCTTCGACATTTGCCTTACAAACTGGGGAAACGCAGTAAACCCAATTCGAAGGAGCCGGTATGAATTCGAAACACAATCCGACACATAAGTACTCTATCTCTCACATAGAGCCCATATACACCAGGATGGGATTCGAACCCATACCTAATAATTGCCCGGCCGAGCGTCACGCCCGCGCCCTTTGCCAACGGACTCAACCACTCGGCTAACAACTACCTAAAGCATATAGAGGCGTGACAATGTGGTGAACCTTAAGTTTCTTTTCTTGCATTAAACAGCAACCTGTGCCCTTGAGAAGAGGTAAGTAGTTTATGTTTGGCCGAGAATCGGCAAGGAAATTATCAATTGAAAAAAATATGGTAATAACAACAATGCGATACAATCAACTAACTACAAAATGGACGAGGACGTGGTACAGAGTTCTAGTGTGTGTTTTCAGTTTGGTCTATTTGCGTTTTTAAATTAATTATTTCCGCTCCTGGTCCGTTTTTGCCCGATGTACACATATATGCAACAATAACACGGCGATATGCAGCGCGCATTCAGTCGAGGGAAAAAACGTTAATCACCGTAATGAAAGCCGCGGAACATGTGCAAAAACGTCGCCATAATTTTTAATTAAAGTGCCGACGGCCACTTCTGCCACGGTCGCGTCTTCCAAGCGCAAAGGTCCGGTATCGAAAAACTATGTTCAGGCTTGCAAATATTGACGGCTTTTTGTATACTAAAGCGATCCGATCGCCTTGATTTATGTGCGGTGCAACCGTTTCTCCAACGGTTCGGAAAATTTTTTCTTGTTTAAGATAGCGGGAGTAAAAAGCATCCTGGATAATGTAAAAGTAATTTCAGGATCGCGGTTCTACAACAATAAGAACATTCATAGAACGATTAATAGGCAAATGACGTGTTAAAGATTTTACTCTTTCAGAATTTTACACAGAATGTCCACCAAAATGCGTCTATGTTCGCTTTGAATGCAGGTTTAAATGGAGAGAACGGAGGGTGGTGCTCTTTTCAGTACCGTGTATGCATATAAGAGCTTCATAACAGATACAGAAGTGAAGATGATGTCTGAACAGAAAACTGAAGCTAAAAGACGCCCATATTCCTTATTCTTTCCGGATTGGAAATATTACTACTAGTCCAGTCAACGAAGGGGTTGTAGAGGACATGGACGGGGGGGAGAATTTTTCTCTTCAGGAATGTGTTGTGTTGGGGGTAGTTAGGAGGTAAACATACTAAAAGTCCCCACCCCTACTCCAGCCGCTTCAGGAGGGAGGGGGAGGAGAAGTTCCCTTTTTTCGGTTTTTCGCATATAACTCGGAAACTGTGCGTCGTACGAAAAAAGTATTCATTTCAAAAATTATCAATTTTCGCTGGCGAATGTCTCGGAAACTATAACACATAGAAAGAAAATGAATAGAAACATTCTTGTAGGAAATTTAATTATCTTTAATTTTGTAATGAATACTTTTTCGTACGACGCACAGTTACCGAGTTATAAGCGAGAAACCGAAAAAAAGGAGCTTCTCCTCCCCCCCCCCCCTGAAGCGGCAGGGGTAGGTATGGTATATTTACCTCCTAACTGCCCCCAACACATTCCTGAAGAGAAAAATTCTCCCTCCCCTCCATGTCCTCTACAACCCCCATTTGGGCATTGACTGGACTATACGTAATAATTATTTACATAACAAAAATGAAGGACGTAGCTGGATTAAATAATACATTTATTATAATTATAAGTAATAACAAATAATAGACTTACATGGTTTACACTACATGAAGAGGACTAAAATGCTGAATTACAATGCTGAAATAAAAGCGAGTTTTTCAAGTATTTATAGGGTTCCTTTTTAGAAAGTTTTTCTATGAAAGCTTCACGCAATCCCATGGTGACATATGAGTCATGAGTAAAGTGTCGAGGAAAAAAGCCCGTCTAGTTGGCCAGACGTCGATTACGCACCGCCACACTAGCGGTGTATCGCAGATCTGAATTGACCGATTGCCCAGTCTTACAGGGACGCACGTGGTAAAGTAATTCACACGTATTCGACTAAGGAGCAGGTCCTATATTTTCCTGATTTTGTATTAATTTAAAAATAATTTAAAAATTTTTCAACTATTAATTATTAAAATTAATTATTAAATAATAGGAGTATTCTAGATTCTCTTCCGTGATATTCGCTCGTTTCGCCGTAAGAATATCTTTAAAACGGGAAAATGATCGCTCAACATCGCAGCTTCTGAGAGGCGCTTTTTGTAAATAAAATAAAGCTTCTCATTTCGGAAAAATCAAATATCTATGATATAAAAAATGAAGTAACAGAAATAAGGCCTAAACGATAAAAAGCACAAAAAGCAAAATACCGTAGCGAAATATTATAATTGTCAAAATCAATTAACCAGTAATATACTATTGCGATGGTAGAATCTCTGCGTTTATCGGGATATCGAGAAATGTACGTCCCCTCCACGCGTGCAATTGAACGCCTGTGTGTTTGGGCTTACGATTCTCGAGCCTTTAGTCATGAGAGAATAATTCTAAAGGATGAATAGTGCTTTCCCAGTGACTCATGCTTGTGATTCCGTTGAGGGTAAAACGCCTGATGTAATTGTTTATGTGTTTCCTGGAAGCTTTGGCGGATCTGGAATCGATGCCCGGCGCCTCCACCAAATTGGATTAAATAATAATGTATTATAAGTAATAACAAGTAATAAACTTACATGGTTCACACTACACTACATGAGCAGGAAACTTCCCTCTGACTAAAATGACACTCTACTGAATTACAACCGAGTTTTTAAAGTATTTATAGGGTTCCTTTTAAGAAGGTTTTTTTTTCTATGAAAGCTTTACACAATCCTGTCGTGACATATGAGCCATCGGAAAATCATTCTAAAGGATAAATAGTGCTTTTCCAGTGTCTCATGCTTGTTATTGCGTCGAGGGTAAAACCGCCTGATGTAAGTGTTTATGTGTTTCCTGGAAGCTTTGGCGGACTGCTTCATGCAGCTGCGATTTCCGAGGTCCTGCATTGGTGGCGAAAATAGGATTTAACCATAAACGATTTCTGCTCTAATATGAAAACCATTTCGCAGTACAGTACGAGAGAAATTAAATTTTAACAACACCAAAATGTATCTGTCAGTTGTCAACGCAAGCGTGCTATAAGCTAAGAGATGCCTTTTTCGACCTTTGTCATTTCATGGCACACTGCGAGAAGTTTTTTTATTGAAAACCCGTTATTTTTGCAGGGTGTTCCAAAACAACGTTTAAACATTTACAGGGCATATAGTAAAGTTGAAAACAAGTTAAAAAGTCTTAATGTACACAGGTCCACAAATCAACCGTTTCCAAAATATGTTAACAGCGATTCAATTGCAATAGCATAATATCTTGTTTTATTTCATACTGGTTTCTAAAGTAACGTTTTTCGGACCATTTACAATACAAAAACTACACCTTTAAAGCCCAGGTACTTTAAATTTTAAAGTCCTAGTACATTAAAATCATCGTAATAAAGCAAAACGTGACGTGACTTTAATTCGCTTGTCGTTTGTAAACAATTATTCCACTGCTATGGAAGTTACTCATCGCACACTTTAATTATTACAGATTATTTGTGTAAAATAAATCTCAAAATTTATTTTCATAGTAATTTAACACGGTAAGAGTTCAGTATGAAATAAAATTTTGTATTTACCTAATTACCTCGAACGAAAAGTGTAGCTAAACAACTTGTTCATACTTTAAAGCTCAACTTTTCGTTCTAGATAAATAAATAACTATTAATGGTTTTTACTAAGATTTTGTTGGTTTTTACAATATTAAACAAGATGTTCAAAATGTCATCCTTCCATATCCACACAGGATCTGCTTCTTCGTTCAAATAAGGCCTCTTTGAAAGATAAATCTCCCAAAAGTTCAGAAAGAATATTTTCCAAAATCGCTGTTATCTCGGAAACGGTAGATTTGTGGACCTATGTACAGGTGTCCCATTTTCGATGGTATTCCATAGGTATCTTCGTTAATAATGGAAATAGAAAAAATTGAGCACGCAATATTGGGTCAATTTTTTATGCTAATTTAAACGGCCAACTTAAAAATTTGCTGTTCCTTGCCATTTTCGCGGTACAGTTGAAAAACGAAAAATTCATCAAATTTTCAAACGCGCATATTTTTTTTATTTTTAAAGATATCGAAAAACGACACAGGCATTTTTTATTTGACTTTTAACACAGATATAACCATGTTTTTTTAAATTGAAGTCATAGTTGACTTTGACGTCATTAAAAAGGGAATTTTTTCTGCTTTTCAAAAATATGTAGTTCATTGATAATTTATCTTTTAAAATAACATCGTTACTGGCAAAAAATTTATTTACATTAAATCTAATAGGTCGTGATTTATATAAAACAAATGAATGCAGAAAACTTAGATTTCAAATTTATATTTATGTTATTTTAACAACAGTTCAAATTTATTAACAAGTTAACATATTCCTATCCTTTGAAAACAAATTATTCAAAATTTTAACACAGTTATCTTAAATTTGTAACTTAAGACCGATTTTACAATTATTGTTTAACTTTAAGCGGCTTTATTTCCATGGAAACAATTGTAATTGATGAAATTGGGAATAAAGCGAAGCATAAAATTAAACTATAGGTTAAATCGGCCCTAATCACTTTTGTCTATGATTCTTAAATATAATTTTTTTATTGGATTTTTTATTTATGATTAAAAAAAGCATGACCTATTCCTATATAAATAGATCGTAACTCGTCTATAAAAATAATAATTGAGGTATTCTAAATGTGCTCCATTTTGAGCTATACACGATCGGCATCTTTTAGTTAATGAAAATAATGCATTGGAAATTTGAAATGGTCTGATTTGCCTGAAAGCATGTTGCACATTATTCCGTAGTACATCCATGGTATTATTGGAATTTTTATATATTTGCAGCTTTAAATGCCCCCAAAGGAAATAATCTAAAGGGGACAGTTCAGTTCCAATCCACCTGTCAGGAAATTTCTGATTTAAATAATTTCTTATTAAATAGGCGTTGTGCGACGGGGCACCATCTTGTTGAAACATCATAGTTCTTCTTTGTTCCAATGGCATGTCATCTAGAAATTCTCCCAACTGGTGCTCTAATATTTCTAAATATCGAACGGCAGTTAAGTTTTCCTCGAAAATATAATAAAGAAGGGAATTACTTTTTAAACAGCCCCACACGTGAAATCCAAATTTTCCTTGTCTGCGTCTAGCAACAGTTGCATGAGGGTTTTCACTAGACCAGTGATGTGTATTATGTCTATTAAATATACCGTCACTGCTTATATGACTTTCATCTGACCAAATAATATTTTTTAATATTAATATAATATAATTAATATAATTAAAAATTTGGGTTTTCATTTATATTCTCAATATACCATTGGGAAAATTCTAATCTTTTTTGAAGATCACCAGGATATAAAAATTGATGGATGTGAATTTTATATGGTTTACATTTTTTTTTTAGAATTTTTGAAGCTCTTGTCTTTGAAACACCAATTTCTCGTTCTATTTCTCTAGTAGAAATGTTTGGATTAACTTCGATGCAACTTAAAACATCGATGGTATTTGCTTCTAAATTCCTTTTATTATATGATTTTGGTCTAGGTTGATTAAATGACCCGAAATTGATTAAATTTCTCTTCAGCCTAAAACAGAATATTATCTAAAAAGCCAGCTAGATAAAAGAAAGTCTCCTCTAACTTTTGTAATTAAATAGAAAATAAAGAGAATGTTTTATTTTGTCGAATTAACTATAAAATAAATACCGTTCGAAAATTCTCTTATCTGGTTGACACCGTTCTGGAAACCGTTCCAGATAGTAATTTGTTGCCGCTGTCGAATTTTCTTCACACTGAATGAAAGATTTTATTAAATCATATTTTTCATAATTTTCGTATTTTTCCATTTTACGAAATACTTATTTAAAGGTAATTAACACTTTCTGATAGTTGTGCTATAAGCAGTTGACGTTTAGAATGTCTTTCATTTTTTTTCTTGTTTTCTTTAGTCATGGCCTATTAAATTTGTCATAACATTAATTGTCTGTAATTCAGTTATTTTAAAAGATAGTATCAATGAACTACATATTTTTGGAAAGCAGAAAAAATACTGTTTTTAATGATGTCAAGCCAACTATGACTTCCATTGCTACCTACATGTGTAAATAAGTAGTAGTTTAACACCGGAGCGAAATTAATCCGTGTCGCCGGCAGCTTTCAGCGGGACGGGATGGGTTCTCAGACCATAACGGGAAGGCCAAACCAAAAATAGGCGCCACTTAATTTTTTTGAAAGGGAATCGCGTAAAAATTAAGAAAAACACGATACGTCCAAAGCATGAAACAACTTTATTAAGTGAATAAACGCAAATAAACAAACCAATCAACAAGTGCACAACACAACTAACGTTAAACGGTAATTCCTAACTATTCGGATCCGAAATTAATACAAAGTTAATCAAATTGACAAAGACAACATTCGCTTATTCTAACGCCGAAGAACTCGTTCGACGAATTACGTTTTGTCAGCTTAACGCAAAATAGCAGGTGAATTCCTCCGAAATGGAGTTTACTTCGCGAGGATACGCAAAATTACGTGCACAAACGCGGCTACATCAAAACCACCGTGAAGCAAAATTAAATAAACATAAGTGTCCGACCTGATCATGCGGTCCTTACGTCCGTCGATGGCGATGGAGGCGGCCGGTTACGGGGCACTTCCGTGGACGATCAGCTTCCTCGGTGTCTGTGCGTCGACTCGTAGTCGCGAGTTGCAACGAGAAACCAAAAGCATAAGCCAAAAGCCAAAAACCAAAACCAAAACTAAATCCAAACCAAGAGCCTATAAGCGAGAAAAAAAAGAGCAAACATAAGGGCCAGATCGAGAGAAACAGCACGCAAAACTTACCTAGTCGCGTAGGGCTAGGCTGACACAAACCGCAAAAAGAAACGCGGCTTTCTCGCCCCCCAAGTGAGCCAGTCAAATTCGGCACACAGCCGTACAAATTCACTCTCACCCCCTAGGTGAAGTGGACACGCAACACAAAATTTTCCACGAAGAAAACGTGCAGCTCACGGGACGAACAGAAAATTAATGAAACCTGACGCTTCCTTCGGTCGGCGGAAAAGAACAAAAAAACAAACGAGAGAGAAACATTCGAATTTACCAATAGCTGATTTTCGTGACATCAGCGGAAACCAATCACAGTAAAGGGCAAGGGTTACAGACATACGCATCGGTTTCAAGTGCGAATGTTTTTCGTAAAACCAGGAACTCGATCATCCGTTACCATCCGCGTCGCAAAGTAGGACCCATTAAATTGGACAATTAAACGTTGCGTAAACACGATTCCAACTTTCACGATTCAACAAATGAACTTGTTCGTCTGATCTGAAGCTTTTAGCGAAAATATGTTAAAAAGAAAGTTTTGGGTGAATAACGCAGACGAGGAATTGTACATTCCTACGCCTAATGTGGGAAACAAAACGAAGTGTGTTAAAAATAGATCGGAACGTTGAAATGTGTACTATACAGGGTGTGTTCGTATACAGGCGGAAAATAAACTGTAACACCATTTAAAAAAACATTAGTTGTGGTTATATCTCGGTTGTTATGAACCTTTGATGCGATTTGATTAAAGAATCATGATCTACGTTAAAAGTCGCTTTTTGTCATTTTTCGATACCTTTAAAAATAAAAAAATATGCGCATTTGAAAATTTGATGAATTTTTCGTTTTTCAACTGTACCGCGAAAATGGCAAGGAACAGCAAATTTTTAAGTTGGCCATTCAAATTAGCATAAAAAGTTGACCCAATATTGCGTACTCAGTTTCTTTCTATTTCCATTTTTAACGAAGATACCTATGGAATACCATAGAAAATGGGACATCTTGTACATTAAGGGCCGGCATTGTACTGTCACTGGTTGATTTACTCCCATAGAAACAACTGTCTTTACATTATTGTAAGTATAGGAATAAACCAAAGGTTAAAGTTAATCGGTGACTAAAGTACCGGCTCTAGACTTTTTAACTTGTTTTCGACCGTACTACATTGCAAATATTTAAACATTGTTTTGGAACACCCAGCAGAGAACATATTGGACGCCAGAAAGAAATAAAATACCACACTCGGTAGACATCCAATTCAAGATGGTAAGACCATCCAGGCGTTCGCCATATTGAATCTTGCTCCAGTATATAAAAGTTACCACCAATAATAACACAGTAAGGCCCAATTTTATAAACATATTGCTGTGATATTACCTAAACATCAGAAATTTCCTACAAGTATGGGGACCAGGAAGAAGGAACTATAACTAAATTATTCATTTATTCATCTACATCTATTAAATTCAATCAATTTTCATACGTCGAAATATAAATTATCTGAATTATTTTTTTGAAAATGTCATTTGAAAGCATCCATTTCTCTGAGTACTAAAATGTTAATGAACCACTAGTTGCATAAGAGAATTTTGAAGAAAAAAATTATATTAAAGTTGGTTCTTGTCCGATGAAAATTGTATCACAAAATCTTTTAACCGGACACTAAATCTCGCACTATACACTTAACGAACGTGAAATCTTAATAAAATTTCAACCTAAAATAATACTTTCTTGTGAAAACGTAACAAAACAACTTAATAAAATTACAATAAATGCTGAAAATGTCCTCCACCAACCACTTGACAGTGACCAGCTCGTGTGTAAACGCTGTTAATGAGTCTTGCGATGGTGTCACAGCTAATGTTATTCATTTCCGTCCTAATTTTGTTTTGTAAGTTTTTTTTTATGGGGTTCTCTAAAAGGTCAAGTTTACGACCTCAAAATTTGGAAGACTTACAAAACAAAATTAGGACGGAAATGAATAACATTAGCCGTGGAACCATCGCAAGAGTTATTAACAGCGTTTACACACGAGCTGGTCACTGTCAAATGGTTGGTGGAGGACATTTTCAAAAAAATAGGTTGTCATTTAAAAAAAGAGTCGATGACGTCACGGTAAGTGGTAACTGACATAAAATTAAAATTGGTTGTAAATAAAAATAAAATTGACCTGTCCGAGTATGTTTCGAAAAAGTCAACGCTAAGGGTGTTTTTTCGCTTGGTGCTGTTACAGTTCATTTTCCATTTCTGTTCTGAATACACCATGTATATGCATTGCTCCCGTTCATTTTTTCATTTCTGTTCTAAACACACCCTGTATATGCGTAATGCGACGTTCCGGATTGTTTCTTGGAACGCGTCGTTGTACGCATTGCAGTCGGTACACCGTATTTCGCCGACGTAATTTTCTTAAAATTTCGTTCTAGCATATTTACATTAACAGGACCTTCATTTAATTAAACAAATTCATTTTATATAAGTAATCCATCCTTATTTAGGGGCAAAATCGCGCGTATGTGAGTAGTTGGACAAATTTTAACGAAGTTCTACTTCGCGTCGCGTATTATTCGTGATCTTTGCCCTTTCCGACGATTGGTTCCGACTGTTACTAAGGAGGTTCCCCGGTGGTAAACTAGAAGGTGTCTCTCTTGTTGATAATCGTTCCTTTTCTGTCAAACGAGAATTGTTGCGCCACTTCAGAACAAAAATTGCCGTCTCCTGGGTCGTACGTTCTTTTCGTCAAATATTTGTTTGTGTGTGCCATTACATCGAAGGGATGTTAGTGCATGTATACGGTTAATAGCCGACTCTGATTAGATCCACGTGTGAGACAGGAAAAGCCGCGTGTTTCGTGGTTTGTCCCAGCTTCGGTGAAATACCGGGTGAGTTCTATACGAAGCAATTCTCGATTTGCCCCTTACGTTCGTTTTCTTTCATTATTTATAGGCTTTTTACTGGGAGTAATTTTTATCAGGAGCTCTTTTAGCCAGAGTTATGTTTATTAGGAGTTCGATTATCAGACGCTAATCTAACGTAGATTGTTCTACGGGAGTTGACGGAAGTTGGCCCCGATCCGGTTTTGCGACTGCGTTGTAACGACATTGGAAGTTCCCCCTCGCCCCTCTGCGCGGAGGCCGGTACTTCACCGAGCGTCGCCGCTGTTTTCCCCGCGAGGATACCGACGAACGATTTGGGAAATCGACGAAAACAGGTCGAATCTATTTAATTATTATTATCAGTAGCAATAGACGTACGGTGTTTTCAAGTAGCCGCGATTGTGCACGAGATTTTGCGTATACTCTTGTAACGACTAGAATGACGTCGTCATCGGCATTAGGATAGGTCAAGAATCATGTTTTAATTTTAGTTTAATTAGATTTTTTTTGTTGCGGAGTTCGAACTCGAGAATGTAGGATTTGTCGCGTTTGGTTTTATTTTCTCTCTTGTGCCGGTTGTATTTTTGTACACTTATTGAATAATCGTTTATATATATTTGTTGTTGTATACGAAGAAAATTTATTTATGTTAATAGAATGTAAGTGTGTTGGATGTAACGTGTTTTCTTAATTTTTCACCGTTCCCCGTACAAAAAAAATTAAGTGGCGCCTATTTTGTTTTTGGCCTTCGCCCCCCCCCCCCCCGTCCCACTGAAATTAGCTGGCAACATCGGAATAACCCAATCCGGTGGATAAACTACTGCCTATCGTAACAGGTAGGTAGCAGTGCGTTACTTTATCACCACACTGTATACATTTGTAATGATTCGTCGACACCAGCGGCGTCAGATAATATTACAATATTATATTTATTATACAGTGATCGCCAAATAAGTTGGGCCATATGGGAATTTCTTTTATTATTGATCTCTCAGAAAAATGTATTCTTTATGAAACTCCCTGCATCTTCCCAAACTCAAAAATCAAAATTTGAATACCTGTTGTCATATACCGAGGAGGTCAAAATATTTTAAATTGACATAAGAGTAAAGTACCTTTATTTGTCAAAATACGCGAAAATATTATTTGGAAAAGCTATTCAGAAATTTTATGAGATCTCAAATATGAAATCATGGCAGCCTACGGTGAAAAAATAAATTTTCCACATTTTTCAATTTTTCTCGTCTCAACGTGCGTATCGTAGAACTTTGAAAGTGTAAAAATGGACGTTTCTTCAAGTGTGTACTCTGGAATTTCTTTTTCGCTCTTCTACCAACTAGAAATTATGATCAATAACATTTATACCATAAATCTTTTTTGTCCACATTTTTTTTTCTTTCTAGACAACCGAGATTTCATATTTAAGTTCCCAGAACAATTCTTAATAACTTTTTCATATAATATTTCCGCGTGGTTTGAAAAATAAAGGTACTTTACTCTTATGTTGATTTCAAATATTTTGATCTCCTCGGTATATGACAACAGGTATTCAAATTTTGATATGTGTATGTTGAGTTTAGGAAGATGTAGGGACTTTCATAAAGAATAAATTTTTCTGAGAAATCAATAATAAAAGAAATTCCCATATGGCCCGACTTATCTGGCGATCACTGTATAAAATTATATTTTTTGATATATCTTTATGTAAATGTTATATTGTATAAAAAATTATGTATAGAATGAATTGATATACTTACAAATTGCGAATATCTTAAGGAAATATTGTATTGTAACAAATTTACATGACATTTTAAGATGACATTAATTAACGTCAAAATTATGTTTGAAGTTTAATAAAACGAGACAACACGATTCTAAAAAGTTCAAGATGTTGCCATATAAATGGTTCACATTATGGTTCACATGGTAAATAATATTTATACGAGCTGTAATTAAAGCAAATAGCAACGGAAAATTCATTCAATCTCTAAAATCTGAACATCTAACTCTTGCAAATTACCAACAGCTCTTTTTACTAAAACCATTTCCATTAATTTCATTTCAGCTTCTTCCGAAGAAACTGTCAAACGATAGCAAAACGTAAAATGTTTGTGCGCCATTTAATGTCCGTTTAAAAGAGTTTGTGATACAATTTTCATCGGACAAGAACCAGCTTTAATTATTAATTTCATAGTTTAATAGTCTTTCTTATTGTTATTGTTACTTATTGTTTGAATTTATAAAAGACAATATTTTTTTGACGTTCAACTAATTAAATCTTTAATTTCCTATTTGATAATTCAGTTTAGTAAACAGTTTAGTTTTATTAATTTTTATTTTATACCAGATCTGGAAGAAAGAGGAGAAGCGAGAAAAAGCATGTAACAGTAAGTAATTGAGAAAATTCTAAGTATTTAGAAAGTCTAAAGATAGTCTGACATTGGTCTGACATTTGACAATTTCAATTTTATATACTGTCAACACTTAATAAATAAAATTATTGAGTGAAATTTGTAGCGATATTAAATTAATTAAACGGATGTATTCAAAGACGATTCGTGACAATCGTAATTGGGTCATCTAAACCTAATAAATTTATAAACAAGTACCTGAAATTTCTAATTAAAGGTAAATTGTAGACGATTCGTGACGATCGTAAACGATTTATAAAACATATTAGGAATTACAGAACATAAACTCACAGCAAAATGTTTAATAAAAAACTTTCTTAACTAAAAAGAACCACGATCCTAAATCAAGCCTCAAAATTTGAAAGTATTAGAACAGAAAAACAAATTTTATAAGTATAACCATATCACTACAATATGTAGAATAAGGACAGAATAACTATTTGCCAAACGGCCCTTGATATTCTTGCATTTCTACGTCATGTTATTCTGGAGTCACGTGCCGGACAAACGTACGCAATTTCTAAAAAGAACAGAGTCACTGTTTATTAATTTTTAATTTGATTTATGGGTCAAATCTGCGCATATCGGTAAGGACCGTAAGATCTGTTAGCGTATAAGTCAGTTATTAAAAAATGGAATTCTGAAGTTCTTAGTACGATACGGTTTCTTGTAAGTCTCTAAGATAATGTCGCAGAGACTTGTGAGTAATCCTAGAGACCTAGGAGAAATCATACCTTCCAGAGAACTTCAAAATTCTATATTTTAATAATTGAGTTACAGGCTTACAGATCTTACGGTCCTTACAGATATGCGCAGAATTGACCCATTAATTTGCAAGATACACAAACAGTTTACCCACAATTTAAGTCACCAATAACCACTTTTATTTAAAAAAATAATAAACCCAATAGCAACAATTAGAAAATTTGTAATCCGTCACCTGGAGGACATGCACATTCTGCTCGCGACGTGTTACAAATTTTCTAATTATGGCTATTTTTTTAAATTTTCTAAATAAAAGTGATTACTGGTCACTTAAATTGTGGGTAAACACTTTATGTATCTTGCAAATTAAATCAAATTAAAAATTAGCTAATAAATAGTGGAATGCCGACGTTTGGCTAGCTCTTCAAGCGTAGAATGCTCTTTCTAGGAAAAGTGTTACACTGAGTTTAACCGACGATTGTAAAATCGGACCTAAATATCAATAAATTGTCACGCTTCGTTGAAAACCATGCCCCGCTATTTTATTACACGTGCCCATTTAAATCGTTACCCCTTAAAATTGAAAAATAGGCAACACATTCTACTCCCGTGCTTTCCTTGTATAAAATTTCCAGGAAATGTGTCTTGAATGTTTTTTGAATTTCTCGTTTATTAGTGAAAATAGAATAGTGAATTGTGTTTCGATGTGTGACTAAGGCCCAGTTTGACAATCGTGGAATAAGGACGGAATAACTGAATATCCTTTAACGTTCCTCCATGCATATCTACGTCACACTACGTCCCGTTATTCTAAGAATAATGCTTATCCGACGATTATAAAATCGGGCCTAAATCTCTAGCACTCAAATAATGTCTACAGTATGTATTTTCAATATTTTTTATAATTTTTTTATATTTTTCATTGATGAATGTAGGTTAAAAAGTAGATACGGTAGAGGACAATACAATCCGGGTACCTCGTTTGGACAATGTAAACTTGTTGAGGTGATGTAAACTTTACTTTAATATTTTTGACGTTTAATGCATATACAAAATGTCACTAGTAATTCTGACGTTTAATACAAATTTTATTCACTCAGTTGGCACTATTGCTAACTTTGTTATTAGTAAATTCCGAATTTTACGCACAAGAAATATTAAAAATATGCGCAGAAATATGTCACGTTTTTCCAAAAAATATTGTAATGATTCGTCGACACCAGCCGGCGTCAATCTATCTCTTGCGTCACAGCCGTCTAGTCGACGCACCTTAAGCGACAGACGAGAAAGTGCTGGCGGCAGAATAAACTAGATCACACAGCCTGTCGCGATCTAGAAAAAATACGAGAACGACAGCTTCGGTATATAAAATGCACGCGGCCGGGAGTGGGACACAGTTCGGGGAAGAATTCCGCATTATACAGTTTCGCATTAAAGTTTTGCGTTAGATTTTTCGCTCGGCTGTTAAAATAAATTAGTTATAAGTTTTTAAATAAATATTAGTGTTTAATTTAGTGTTAATTAGTTTGCTTTTAAATAAATTAGTTTATTAACTATTTCGTGTTTTGTTTTAAAATAAAAATTAATCGAACCTTTAAAATCGTTACAATATCTCCAAAATATGCTCTCGTACATAAATTTATGCTCTTTTATGCATGTTGTTTTTGATGAAATAAAACAAGTCATCAAAACATGTCTACATTTAAGCACAAAAATAATAATAATTTTAGAGAACATATTTCATTATCTATGATAATAACTACATTAAATAAAAATAATTTATTATTTTTATTAAATATGATCTAAGCAACATAACGCTTAAAACTATTGACCTTCCAGCTCAATGTATGCTCTTCTTATTATGCCAGTTGACAATAAAATGTTTTTCTAAGTTTTCCACGTTGAATTATTGCCGTTTATTTGACAATATATTTTTATATGTTGAAAATATACTTTCGACATCCATCGACGTGATGGGTGCATACTTCAATGCTGCAACATGGTGAGGTTCTAAATCCATATCTAAATCATTATCTTCAGTAGATTCTATGATTAAATATTTGATATTCGAGTTAATTGTTTAAAACCAACGTTATTGGTTGTTACGCTATTAAATTTCGTAAGTATTGTTTTTCCAATTTTGCCTGAGACCATTTTTAACAAATTTTCGAAATCTGATACAATTGCAATTGACTTTATTAAACTCACTTGTTCGCCTCTAATTTTTTAATAAAGCTACTTAAGTTACTATAATGAGTTTTAATATAGATTAACTGATCACGTTTTTCGTACAGATTTTTACATTTTGCAATTGATTCAACTGAATCAGTGAAATCTAACACAACGTTTTTTATACTACAAAAGTTATTCGCATGGAATATGCCTGCGTCTTACTACGTTCCCCATCCGGTAACAACGGGTTCGGGGGGTAAAGAAACGTTCGGTAATTTTTCTTTATACATTTGCACACGATTTCAGATAATCCGACATATCTGCAGGCCCCATTCTTAAGAATGGGAAATTACCAGAGGAGGAGAGGAGACCGTAATAAACTAATAAAGTAATATACTAACGGCCGCCCGGCGAGTACGACAGTAAACATTTCAGTGAACTGCAAAAATAAGAGCAGCGATTTTTTTATTCTTGCTTACCTAATTTTGTGATAAAAATTAATTATTGATTTTTTAAAAATATGTCGATTTTATGTTCGAAATGTAGAAAATATGCATTTTAGGCACGAAAACCGAATATACGCACTAAACCATCAGTTTATGCAAAATATGTAATTTTTTTATACCACCATTCTAATTATTTTAGTGAAGTTTGGATATATCCTAAATTTTACATTGATATTTCTAATAATAAAAAATATGCTTTTTACATAAAATCCGAACTTTAGTTATTAGTTATTATAAAAACTACAAATACAGTTAAATTAGCAAACTAGTAATACTTTTTATTTCCACCTTATTAAGGCCTTTTCGGAAACTTAAACTGCTTGATCGGGTTTCTTAGATCTTATTAGAGAACCGTTCGGAAACTTAATCTGATCGAATGACTTGTATTCGAAAACTAACAGTTAATTTCTCAGATCTTTTCATGTTCGCAACCGGGTTTATTTTTTAATAACCCTGCTGTTTAGTAGGGTTAAAATACTGGGTTATTGAATATTTGTCGAATATAACCTCAAGTTGTCACGTTTTGTTACTGCGGGAAGAAAGATCAGAAGAACACAAGGTAAATATTTACATAATTTTACTTATTTACATTATTATTTTTGTTTATATTATTTTCTGACACTTACAAGGTCATTCAATGAAACGTTCGCGCGTTCGTAAACCCTGTCAAACCTGAGCGGTTCGGTTATATATATGGTTAACTTCATCAGGTAACTATTTAAATCCGATCTGCAACCCGATCATAGTTTCCGAAAAGGCCTTTAGTAAATGACACTTTGCAGGTTCACTTTGATGTTTATGGTAACCAAATAAACGATACATTACGGGAACAGACCTGTAATACTGCATTGGCTTGTATAAAAGACCAGTAAAGCTTTACTAGCTTGTAGAATGTTTACATCACCACATGACTACGTCTGGCTAGCAATAACGCCTTCGATGAAAAAGTTTTCATAATTAAATTTTACTTAAAAATCGCCAAGTAAAGGTGGAAATAAAAATTTGTACGCGACACGCTTTGCAATTAATCTTTACTGGGCTCACTGAACTCACAAACTTTCAGCTCGCCCGTAAAGATCAATTTACAAAGCTTGACACGTAAATAATACGCTGATTGCAATGACGCAGTCAAGAAAACAATTGAGTATCGCGCTTATGAGATAAAGTTGTAACGGTCCGTCAACTTTCGGGGTGGTCTGTAGCTGCTGATCGTTGCTCTGCTTGACGTCGGTTCGCCGGTTCGGGTTTGCTCGTCGGTGTCGAGGTCCAGAAATAAAAACATCGATCACTTAGCAAATACAGTTTTACTCACAAAATAGTTCATATTTACAAATTGAAATGTTTTTACTCCGGTAACAAAACTTACGGACTGGTAAACGAATGTTTACCGAACGGTAGTTTCGGTAACGGTAATATACGGTGTGTCTTACGGACACTAATCACAGGATGGTAGTTTCGGAAACGGTGATATACGGTGTGTCGCACGGACCCTAATGTCAAACAAATGACAACGCACTGTGCACACGTTCCGGTACAGGCTCCGGGGATCAGATCGGTGGGATGGTTGTAAGTGAAACTCCCACTCAGGATCAGGATGTGCGAAACACCCGCACCAGGTAAGAAGGAATGAAACTCCCACTCTAGTATCAGGATCTGCGAAACGCCCGCACCAGGTAAGAAAGAGTGAAACTCCCACTCTAGGATCTGGATGTGCGCAACATCCGCACAAAGTAAGAAATAGTGAAACTCCCACTCTAGGATCAGGATGTGCGAAACGCCCGCACCAGGTAAGAAAAAGTGAAACTTCCACACTAGGATCAGGATGTGCGAAACGCCCTCACCATGTAAGAAAGAGTGAAACGCCCACTCAGGATCGGGATAAGAACAGGAGGAGCGGTTGCAGGTAACGCGAACGTAGCACAGGTTGTTAAATGCGCAGACACATCCTAAATATGAATCGCTAATTGCAGAAACGGGACATGTCACATTTTCAAAGTTCATGTTCAGGAAGTGAAAAAAACTGTCTAATTTGTTTAAAACAAATGTCTTTTTTTTACCTACGTTTCTGACTGCACTTTCTTTACAACTGTTGCCGTGGGTTAGTGTAGAGTCTCTTTGATTTGCGTTTTTAAAATTAACACACCTGTCAGTTTATCAAATGGACATGTCATTGAAAATGTGACATGTCCCGTTTCTGCAATTAGCGATTCATATACATACTAATTAATATACCGATACAAAATTTAACTAAATATAGACAAAAACGGCAGATGGAAAGTATTTTTGGTAATGTCAAAAATACTTTTTCTTTAAATGTGACACCTGTATTACCAATTGATAGAGAATAAAATTCTTAAATAAAATTGTCCTTTGTCATTTTTTCGTAAATTAATAAAGAAAGAAGATATTTTCAATTTTACAAAATCATCAAAGGTGCCTGTGCTTCGGAAACAAAACATTTGCAAATCGCCCTAATCAATTTTTTGTGTTGACAAACTATTGTTTTCGAAGTTTGTGGTTTTGGATTTTACGATTGAAAATATGAGATGAGCGGATTAGAAGTTTTGTCTCGGAAAATCGTATTTGAAATCAAACTACAAACCAGTAACTAAATCCTAAAGTCATCATTTTGACATCCTTTAATCTAAAAATCAAATTTGTCAATTGATGTGTTTTTATAAATTCACGAGAAACAAATTTGCACTTGTACTGTTCTTAATCTCATCGATTCAATTATTATAAATCTAACGAAACACAAAACTAGTCGAACATTAAACGTTGAAGGCACCATGGGCGTTAAAATCATACGCCCTCGGGCCGAAGGCCCTTGGGTTGTACACTGCCGGCGTCGTATCTTAATAACTATAAAATGAATTCATTAGCAATGTATCGCAATTGCGAATAACTAGAATAGGTCAATTTAATTGCAGTGGAGTTCTCGAGCTACGCTTCTGGTGACGAGGCCCCAAATAGTGCCGAAGGAGCTATACAGAGGGTGCTCGAGAAATCCATTACAATCAAGACTGACTTGCAACAAAATTTTTAAAAGTTTAGGTTGCGAAAGATATAATTTTAAAATATCTTTCCTTCTTCGTTAAATTATGAAGAATTATGAAGCAATTATTTTAATAATTAAAGAAAAGATCTAGTTTTATTTTAATATCCTACTTTTAACCTTTGTTTGGAGCAAGCGATTCGGCCACACTGTTGAAAAATTGACGCCAAAATCCACACAATCGCAGTGTCATTTGCGGTCCACACCGACTTTTGTGTGAAAACTAACACAGACCTAAAAAGTTGCGTCGCTTTTCAGCGCACCTATATACAGACGGCTCGAGCTGACATCACCCGTATAAAAAAAGATGATCCAAACACTGTGTTATTTTTATTACTTTTGTGTAATTTCACAACAAAAAGGAGTTGTAAGGAGTCACTGTGTAAATTTTAATACGCAATTTTTTTTAGTTACTATTCCCAGATTGATCCAAATGGACATGAAGTCATCGTATTCAACCCCTTTTAGCGCACTCGTTGGCTTCCATCTGATCACCCTGTCGCGTTTGTTCGACATACGTTCGGAAGTTTAAAGGCGCAATAAAAAGAGCGTCGGAACCTGAGAAAGGTGTTCTGCACTCGCCGAGATTGTGCGCTGCAAAGTGCCCCGTAATTGAATTCCCTCTGTGAAGAAACGCGCGGTCCTTCTTGGGGGGTGAATCGATTTGGTAAACGTTACTTTACGTAGATCGCGTGAATCCTCACACGGGTGAATCGCTGGCGATTGAGTTAACAAATTGATTTAATTATAACACTAACAACGTACGGCGCGCCGGATAATTGGGGTTTCTGTACCACGTTGTCTTGCAGGAGTAGGTTTAAATTAATTAGGTCGGGTGTGATTTATGCTACACGCGCGCAGACCGAGAAATTGCCAAGTTAGTGAAGACGCGCAGGATATTGATTCGAATTTTCGAAATAAAAATGAAGATTTGCAAAGTATAACAAAGCTCTTTACAATTTAGGTCAAACATCGACAGCCCGATATCAGTAGTTTGCGTAAGAAGTCTGGTCAGTGAGACTGCGGTAGAATTCTCGGGCTACTCTTGCGTCGATGAGATCCTGACTTGGGCCGAAAATACTTGAGGGTTCTACGTGTAACCAATTTAAAATGCGGCAAACTTTAGAAAGTATAAGTCAGGCTGCACGAGGATGTGTTGGTGATGTACCGGTACTCAAAACCATCACAAGATTTTACTTGCTCTTTTTGTGTCATTCTTAACAGTAAACAATATACGCTTATGGTGAACCTTCTTAACAAAGTTGACCATCTGAAAATAATCAGAGGCAGACCGAGGCGAATAGAACTAATTTCTCCATATATTTTTATATGGACCTTCTAAATATGCAGATGTGGTTTCGTAACTAACATTCTTGAAGGTTGATCCTAGAGGGAGTGAGGTGGCGGTCGCCAAATTCAAAACAGGTTCAGACCATAAATAACAGGTAGCAGTTTTCAAATAGCAAGTATGTACCTTGGTACTTATGTTACTTAAGAATTACTATAAGTTTTGAATTCACCGAGCGCCACTCCACCCTCTCAACGATTAATAGACCTGCATGTCGGTTAGTTAGGCAACCATACCTACTCATTTAGAACGTCCATATGATACTAGATAGAGAAATTGGCACAGAACCCCCATAGTCGTTCTGTTAATGGGAGTTGCACTTTCGAATCACATCACTTTCATCAAATTAAAAGTTGCTACATAATAAAAAAACAGGTACGATCGAGCCTAAAACGAATCGTAACAATTCAACCTGTAAGAAATCAAAAATTATTTGAGCTACGAAATAATTGCTCATCCCCCTCAATTAAGCGTTGTAGTCAGTAAACTCCTACGATTGCTCTGATTTAAACTTAAATTTAATTAATCCAATTTATCAACCGTGCGCGATGGGGATTCCCACGTAAAAAAAGAGCGACCCATCATCCCGTAATTGATTTTCCGGCCAATTAATCTCCCTTTTTTCCGGTGAGCCTCCGATGTTAATCACGCGCCCGGCCGTCTTAGATACCCTGGTTATCTGCGACCGCGACATAAATTACGATATAAGCGAAGTCCCAGGCGTTCCGGCTCACCGAAACCGTAACAACGGCGCTGACAATGAGTTACGTCCTCTCGTTTGCACCCGTGACCCGTTTCTGCTGTTATTTAAGTCCAAGGTTCAGCCACTGAGAAAAAACAATTTAAAGCGTCCGTCGATTCCGAGAAACAATGATTCATTGAAACACAACCACGTATTTTGTAACTGCATTTTGCCATCAACAATGAATAAATCACAAGAACATTTCTTTTTATATTTGTAACAAAATAGCGACTCCGCCTAGCGTCCATTTGATCGCCTTTTCCTTAGATTTGAGGTTGAAGGTCCAGACGTAAGTCGGCCCCCTCTGTTTCGTCTTGTACACCGGACAATCATACATATTTCTCAAGTCCTGTTTATCCTGCGTGATGGCCTTAATGAAAACCACCGGCATCATCGGGTACAACTCTTTCAATTTTGAATCGGCGATGGTTCCTAACTGGATATCCCACCTGGCTCCCTCCATGAATAACCCGTTAACATAAGCGCCCTCTCGCGGCGCGGCCGTAAACTCGTCTTTTTGCTTCTTGGTTACATCGGTAAGGAGGCACATCTTATCAAGAGGCCACTCGTTTTTACGAGCGGTTTGTTGCATGATGGCCGTCAGGAACGACTGGGGGTTGAAGAAACCTCCTAACCACACTGAATAAGGCATAGAGAAATCGTTAACCCACGACTCCAATTCCTTGATACGAAGACCCAGATCTGCAAACCACTGTCCCAACGGAAGCAAAGACGGGTAGGCTCTGGCGGCCCAATTTTCAGGAACCTGATCCATAAAGAGTGCATCCTGCAGAGTTTCCATATCCGGAGATATCGTCAGTTCACCCTTCAGTCCCAAGTCCAACTCCATTAACGACCTGCGCATCACCCTCGTCAGCGTATTCATTCTTTCGCATTCTTGGAAGCACACGATTATGTACGGCGTACGATCTTCGACCTTCGCCATCATTTCTTGAATATTAAACTTAGGTGGAAGCTTATCGAATATGTCATCCAAGGCATATTTCACTTTCTCCTCTTTTGATAATCCTCCGGCCTCCGCACCACCGCTATCTCTTGGCTGCATCTCCAAAACTGTCTTGAATAACTGCTCCGAAAGATTTGTCAAGAAGCCAATCTCAGCGTTTGGGTGCAAACCATACAGGTATGGAGATTCTGGAGGTAAGCGGTCATCTATGTAACGATGATAACCGACGTAGTCTGTATTGGGTGGACATTGAAAACCCGTTGCCAAAATTAACTCGCCCTCAACCAGTTCTGGTTGCATGTACTGTAGCAAGTAACTTCTGCACAGACGACGATCCCAGTCGTCTGTAATATGACCACCATACATAATTTCCCCAAAAAGATACCTCAAATCTTCCCATGGTACCTTGTTGTTACTCTCCAAGTAATTATAAAGGACGTTCACGCTTATTGTCAAATCACCTACGTTGAAGGGATAATTCCTGTTCCACCCTTGCGCCCCAAATTTACGCCGCTCGGCGACGACTGCGTGAAAGTAGCACAAAGCGAAAAGTATCGCCTTGAATTCCGTTTCTTTCGAGCATATCTCCAGCGTTTCCTGAGTAAAATTATCCAAAGCCTTATGTAAATTTGCGAACATTCCGGTTGGCGGTTCGTTCGTAATTTTAATAGAGGATTCTAAAATCCCAGGGGGTAGAACATTACTACTGGGGTCGGGCGCAGCTTCCGCGCTTAGATACAACCTGTAATTTTCATGTGATTGCTCATTGTACTGTTCCATTTTCTTTTCTAAGGTCGACAACCATCTAGCCACCAAATGAATATTCTGGAGAATTACCCAATGACCTTCCTCGGCCGACACATCCATGGCAGCTTCCGCCACAGCTTCCTGCCCTTGGCCCAAAGCAACGCTATGGAAATTACCATTGTCGGAAGTGAACCCCAGTTTCTTTCCCAAAATTTCAACATCCTTCAATGGGTTAACTCCCGGTGATAAAATAAAGAAGGTCGGGGTTGAATTACTGGTTTCTTCGTAGGATTTCGCGAATGAAACGGTCCTGGCCGTTATGAACTTGGCTCCCAGCTTTTCCTCGATGAAACTACGCACGGCGTAAGTCATGCGATCCGGCCTTAATGCTCGCATCATGCACAAACGCTGAAGCGGGGTCTTGTTCTTCCATTCTCCTGGAAACTTTTCTTTTTCTGGACATTCACTGTCGACAAATTTCTTCCAACGCTTCGCCGAACCTTCCAAATCTTTATCCAAGCTTCGAAATTCGTCCATTTGCGACAGAGCTTTGATGCCACCCCAAGAAGTGTTACTCAGAAAATCGACGGGGGATGTCATGTTCGCTACTACAGGAAATCGAAGTAAGAAGTCGAGTTCGGACGCGTCGATCTCTTTCGATTGCAGCAGTATCTGGAAAGACATCTGTGCCATGAAAGTCAACTTGTCGCATTCGAAGAGACTCCTCGATGTATACATGAACACGAAGAAAGTGATGTTATCCAGCAAATTCACGACACGGTCTTTCAATTTTTCGGCAGGTTCCGCGGTGGCCAAGGCATTCTTAAAGACCACCGTGAAGGCCTTCAAGGAAAACTGGTAAATTACGTTAATTCTGTTCAGATCGTTTAAAATAAAATACAGAAGAGAAGCCCTAGTTGCTGCCGGCCGGTACTGTTCTCTGGCCTCGTCGATTTTCACAGAGGTGACTTTCGCCTCGACGACTTTTACTTCAATTTCCGCGGCAGTCCTCTTCGTAGTTTCTAAATTCTCAACGAGGGCCACGTCTCCAAGTATATTACCGGTTGCCGACGATAACCTCTCCAGTAAATTATCCTCACAGATTTTGATGGTAATCTTGAAGTCATTCTGTTGCTTGGTCAATGAGGACTTCAAACTTTCTAAGTCAGGTCGTTCTGCTTTGACCACTTCTGCCAATAGTTGCTCTTCGAGTCCGTCTCTGGTCACGGTGAAATTGATTAGCGTACACTGGGCTTGTATTTCGGGCTTGTAGTGAGGATTCGCCAGCTTAGTATGCAGTACGAGCCTAAAATTCGGATCGTAATCGATTTCTTTATCGCCGATTTTGATGGCCTTCCCCTTCTTGATTAGGACTCTTCCCATGACCGGATCTAAAACAGCATCAATAGATTCACCGATATTTTCCAGAAGAATAATATTTCCGTTCTCAATGCAACGCTCGATTTCATCCAAATAGTTCCGCATGTTCAACCTGACTACGGTCAATTCGTTACCATATTTGTTCTTAATCCATTTGATTCCTTGCAACTGAGGATCAATTATCAAAGGCCAGCGAGCGGAGTTGGTTAAAATGGTGGCATTTTCGGAGGACATGCGATCGGTAGGCAAACCTTCGTTGTTCCAAGAAGCGATTTGGGCATCATCTGTTAACAGAGTAAGAGGATCTAGGCCTGGAGTCATAGGTATCTGTGGATCTAAGGTCTTAAGATAAGGCAGCCAGTATTTCTGTATCATATCGATGCGATAATTACGCGTGAAACAACCCACGTATGATATGAAGGCTGTCACCAGAAGCACGTCGCCAGGAATAGTCACGGTCGATAGCTTCAAGTTTGCAACAGATTCACGCCAGCGTATGTTTTCAGATGCTAAACCATTGACGAGTCGATTGGCAAGGTCGATCATTAAGGCGGTCGCGTCTGCTTCTTTCTGGCATTTTAGTTTGGCAGCCGTCGCTTCTTCAAACTCCTCCTTCAGCACATTTAATTGGGCCTCAAATGTATTGAGCTTCTCCTTCAATTCCTGAAGTTTGTTTCTAGCATCCGATAGTTCTTGATTTGCCTTAGCCAAAGCCTTTCTTTTAGGCTCAACGACTACAAAGACGTCATAAAATTTCAAGATATTAATTACCCATGCACATATTCCGGCTGCGGCGAAGGATTTAGTGACGACTTTCTCGGGAATAAACTCGGGATCTTTGACGTATTGTTGAGCGGCCTTTACTACTTCCGGGTGCATGTTCTCCTTGTCATAGTTAATGAGATCGTTGAGGAACACGTCAACCCTCCCCATCATTCCCTTGCACGACCTCCAGCTTCGATCCTTGGGTAAACGTCCTTTCTGAGCGAACAGAACTAACACAGCCGCGCAAACGTTGACCACAGCCTCAGGTGGACTTCCGAAGGATTTCAACTCGGTTAAATTATTCTTGTTTAAGGTATTTAGGGCGGCCTGCGCAGCAAGAAGAGCAGGTTCTGCTTTCTGCAAATCTTCGGCGCATATTTTCTGTTGCACAGCCACGTCTTCCTCGATGATTTTAACCTTCGCTTCTTCTTCGCTCGCAATTTCCTGTTCTTTACTGACCTTCTCATTTTCCGCACTCAAAACCTGAATCAGGCTATCAGCAGCGGCATTTTTCTCTGCCAATTCTACCTCTTGAACGGCCAAAATATCTTTTAGGCCGTCCACTTCCTCCGACGTCGAAACCAACTTTAATAACCCGTTCTCCAAACGTACTATACTGTACTCTATATTTTTGGTCTTTTCAGTCAATAACTTGGAATAAAGAGCTATCTGTTCGAGGAATGATTTCGGTGTCGTATAATTGTACCTCTTTTCGTTCATAAGATATTGCGTAGATAGCTCGTTTACAACGCCATGCACCTCAGACATAAAAAGAGATACGGAATTCACCAGTTCCGGCGGTAGGTCTTCGATTTCTGCTAGAAATCGCTTCGAGACTGATTCCAACGCTTCTCGTGGCCACTCATGGAACCAGTCAATAGACGTACAATTAACAAGAGCAGGAAACTTTCGCGCTCGGACCCTCAATGTCGAGCCAACAGGTGAAAAACACAGTACGACCTTCAAGAGTCTTCGTACTCGATCTATGTAGAACTTCCAGCAATTTTCTCTCGTGTCCTGCAAACCCATTCCTTTGACTTCCGCTCGCATAGCTGCGAGGATATTTTCGGTGTCTTCGTCGTTCAGTAAGTCTGGAATTTCCCCAGATGCCAACATATCATTAACGACCACCAAAAACCGTTCTTCCGGAACTTGCGCGTCAGTCATGAGGAAAACTGTGCTCACATTCTTTAACCCTGCCTTCAAGTATACGACAGAAAGGTCTGCCTTCATATCGTTAATCGAATAACCCTTTTTAAGTTGGATTTGAAAAACTTCCATGGAAGAGATAAAGGCTGATAGTCTTGTTAGGGATTGCTTTCCGGAACCGCCCACGCCGACAAGCATTGTATTTCCCCTGGGTGCTTCGAGTATGCGGTTAATCCTGCAGATGTGGTTCATGGCATCTTCAAAAAGTACCAAATTCATGGCGGCAACTAAATCGTTGTAGCCTTCCAAGGCCTCGTGCAGCAACTTGCTGAGGCGTTCGAATTCGTGGATTTGATTATATTTGGGATCGCCCATGCCATCGGCGAAGTGACAGAAAAGCAAAGGCGTTTCCATGACAGCACCTTCATCGAACTCTTCAAACCCTTTCTTAACGATATCCGTCATTAACTTGTTAAAAGTATCGATGTCTTTGTGGTCTACCAATTTATCGCAGTAGACCCTTGTAGCTTCGTGCATCCACAATCGTATAAGATTGGTCTGAGTGTTGACTGCATCGCCTTTAGTAAATAGGACTCCTTGGAAAATGTTTGACAGATCACGTAAGTTAAACAAGTAGTGGAATTTGATCGCGGTTGTCAAAAACGTATGAGCAATTTTCACATGCAGTGCCAATGCCGTGTTAATCAGCGGCTCCACGCATTTCTGCAATGCAGGGGGAAATTTATTGAATGAATTTGCTAGATGTTGTGAGAGTATATTGCTGTAAATGTGGAATACGGCATCTTGCAATGGAAAACTCACGGCAAACACGCAGAAATGCCTTTGCAAACGAGGGTTGATGGTGAAGGAGCCGGCCGTTGGATTCATACAGGATATGTATTGGACGTTATGTATCTCCTTCAGAATCAATTTTTGGCGATCATACCAGTGTTGGTAGTCCAAGTGTTGGCGGATTAACGTGTGAGGTTGCACCGTAAAATACTTGTCGACCTCCGGCATGTTCATATCATCGATGAAGTAGATTAAAGTTTTGGTTCCAGGAGGGCCATAAACGCGTCCTGCTTTCTTCTCCAACGGTTTCTCAAGTACTTTCTGCAGCATCTCCGATGTCGTGTAAAAATTGAAGGGCACGTTCGTCACGCAATAATTCTCAGGAAGCTCATCTAGCTTCTCAGAGACGATGACAGTCTTTCCAGTTCCAGCAGCACCGACAAGCATCACCGGATGTTTGTGCTGCATCAGCTGGTCAATGAAGAATCTAAGGCGAGTAGTTTCGGCCGTATTAACCAGGGTCGCTTGAAGGGGAATATCCGGGTCTAACTCAAAAGGCTTAACCAAGTCCGTCCACGGTAAGAATCTTTTAGTTTCAGGTTCGATGTAATACTGGAATATGTTACCCGTCACCGGGAATTTGACTGCCTTGAACTCGTTGGTAAACCACTTACTGAACTCGTTCCGCCAATCGACGATTTGGTCTTGGAATAGGGCAGAACCAAACGCCCACACCGTCGAAAATACGAAATATATCTCGTACCATTCTTTGGGGCAATCTAGAGGGACGTTTTGAGGAGTTAGGAAAGAGTCCAGGAGAAAGCAGAGCATCTGGATATGGGCTATCTCGGATATGGGGGTGATCTTCTTAAATTTTCCACGCACCACTTCCAAACATGGTGGCACGTATTTATCGAAGAGAATCATCAAGTTAGCTCTTTCGCTCTGTTGCGTTCTCGTCTCTATCCAGGAAGTTACATAAGGGTTCCAACCCAAATCTGAAGGGTTGATGTATAAAATGCCAGCTCGCGATACCGTGGCAGGGGTTGCTGTGCGCAGACTGGCGATTTCGAAGAGTAAACGCATGTAAGGAGTCAGTGCGATACGCTCATTGCTGGCCAAGGTCAACACTTTATTGTCATCCATTAAAGTATTGAGCGACTCGATCCACATGGGGTCAATATCACCATCCAAGACAATCCATTTGGGCCCAGTACCGCTGATATTGGCCTGTTCCCTCATTATTACAGAAAATAACCCGTCCTTCCATTCTCTTGTAGAAGGATTGATAATACCAAACAACTCGTCGTTAGTCACAGCTTTCGGATTAAGATCGTTGTATAAGGGTTTACGTTTTTGATTCTGATAAGTTCTGTTCAATGTCTTCCAAACCATCGTTTTTCCCGTTCCGGCGAAGCCTACGATAAACACAGAATGGCGCACGGCGAATAATTCTTCAAGCTGGACAATTTTAAGTATGAAACCTTCTTCTGGCTGAAGCTTGAGGTCCACCGCTGATTTCCTGATTACCTTTTCAAAATCCATGTTGCGCTTGCGCGGTACATCAAGAGCGGGGAATAAATCGCCGATTAAACCCATGAAAACAGGAACATCATCAGTCACGACTTTAGGTATATTGAAATCTCTCAATGCTCTCATTAGAACTTGGTCTTCAGGTCTTTGTCTGTCGCTCCTCTTTAAAGAACCGGCTACTACCAACACCGACTTAATAGCCCTCAAACCCCAATCATAGTGATCTTGTTTGCTAAGAAGTTCCCTGCACAGTGTATAGAGAGTTATGAACTTCCTAGCCAACAAACGAGCTTCTTGGAAACCTTCGGCGATCAACATGATTTCGCATATCAACTCAAAATCAGGTACGACCATAGCGCAAGGTCGAAACTGGGCTTTCAAATTTTCTGGTAGTTCAGTTCTTCCGGCATATCCCGGGTTCATCGTAATGAAGATGCCAACTGTGTTTATCAATTTAATTTCGGTCCCCAGAAACATAAACTTCTGCTTTTTATCTCTAATGGCGTCTTGAATGGTTTTGACCTGGACAGCTACCACGGATAAGACCTCAATGGAAATTCTGTTGAATTCGTCGAAGCATCCCCATGTACCGGTTTGCGATAGCCCTTTATAAATATTACCCACTGAACGGTAGTCCATTTGCTCGGAACAATTAAAGACGTACACCATGATGCCCAAGGCTTTGCCCAAATCTTTCGTTGTTTCTGTTTTACCCGTCCCAGCAGGCCCAGCCGGGGCTCCTCCCAATATCAAATGTAGACTTTGCGTCAGAGTTATATAACAGCGATCAGTTAAAGGTGTAATGACTAATCGAGGAGTGTTTCCGAGGTATTCATACTGATATCTAAACTGGGCATCGCAGATATTAGCAAAGCAATCTTTAAGTTTTTCATCCCAACGATGCCGGAGTTGACTCTGCCATTGGAAGGCTTGAGAGTTTTCCACTTTCATGGTAATCATCTTGGACACGACATCCCTGGAGTGCACATCAATGGTGCAAATTGTCATGATCTTTTGGCGTTCGCCTGCCGTAAGGTCCCCCAGCAAAAGTGAGATTAACGCATTCAACTGGTTAATTTGCTTCTTGTTGTAATCTTTGAGCGCGTTTTCGTAACCCTCCTCCAAACGAGCGAAAGCTATGTTTACTTCTGTGGTCCACCAAATTTGAGTGCCACAAAGGGCAGGTTGGGCTGGATAATCATAGATCCACACCTCCCTCGGTTTCTCATCGTAGGTCATGACGGCCTCACCAAACAACTGATGGATGGTCAAACGCATAATATCGATTACCCTGTTCAACCAAACTTCGACCTTGCCAGTGCAATCACACAACTGCGCGAGTTTCACATATTCTTCATTCTCCTTAGAAATCATCCCTTTCGCCTGTTTGCTGTTCTTCCCACCTTCCTGAACGAACACTAGTTTCGCCAACGAATCGAAAAGTTTCGTCAGATGACGCCCTACCAATTCAGGCTGATTCCCATTGGACAATATATCCAACAAATCAGCGGACGAGACGAAGTAAAATCTCGGAAACGCTAATCTTTTCGTTTCCAGGTAATCATTCAGCGCCTTCTCGCACAACTGCAACTGGTCGTTCAAAGCCTCCAGGCGTTCGTATAACCCGTGTTTGTTGGTGGCTATTACCACGTTCAAATTCCTCGACATCTCATTGAGCACCTCCTTGAAGTCATGGTCGATTTTATCGAAACGTTTCGAATCTTCGGGCAATTGATTACGGATGTCTTCAGAGCCGATGAAGATGCTTTCTAAGTAACCCCATTTGCGTTGGACTTCGAAATACACGTTGATCACCTGATCGGCGTAGGATAATTTCTTTTGCCACTCAGATACTTCGTCCAGGAAGAAATCGATAAATTTAGACGTCATCATATTCTGTAAGGCCACCTGGTTTTCCTCGAGGATTTCTATCAATTCCTCAGAGGCGCGCAGGAGTCTCAGTTTGGTGCGATCGTGTATTTCAGTCTCAAATTCCATGACGTTCCAAGTAGCATTCAATTCCTTCAACACCTTCTCCATGGCCATCTCTTTCACTGATTTATCCACGATATTCTTCACTTCGTCTTCGTACTCGTGAAGGTTGAGGGCGAGCAAGTCGTTGAGCGTGGTGTCATCGCTCATCACGAATTTCACCTGAAATTAGGGATGGTTCGGAATGAAACCAACTTGTGACAGATGTTTTATTCTTTTTTTGTTGTATAAAAGTATAAAAATAGCATTTTTTGTCCATTTAAGGTGTGGTGGTACTCACTGTATAGTATGATGGTAATCTTTCTTCAACCTGACCGGCAGCATTAAAAGTACGGGTGTTTTTGTATTAGAGTAATTATGTAATTTAAATGAAGACATGGCTTACCTTAGTGGCTTGCATTAACTGTATCCAGTGACGGTCTCTAATGGCTGGATTTTGCAACTCTGTGACCGCCCTCAATGACGTCAGCATATTCTTCACGGTGGCCTCCATTTGTATGTAGACATCCCACGCTCTCATTTCTTTATCCATCATTTTGATTTCTTTGCCAAACTTCTTTAGCTCCATCTCCATGTTATCGACGTCGATCTTCTTCCATTGGGTGTACTTCCATTCGTCTATGCAGGATCGAACGATATTGACGAAGTCCCACAGTTGCTTCACTTGTTTCACCTCCTTTCTAGTCGCCTTGATTTGCTTAAATTCCGGAAGCGTCAGCTCGAAAAGATTGCCCTGTTGAAAGAGATCGTCCATGGTCTTCTCGAACTCCCGTATTTCCCGATTGGTTTTATCCAGCAGCTTATATACGTCTTTGCAATCGTAATAGAAAAAGGCGAACTTCTTGAACTGGTCTCTGTAGACCGTCTGGCGAATATCGAAGAGAGCGATGCGTTTTCTTATAGCGTTCACCTGTTTCGCTTGCAACGGTGCAACGATTTGCTTGGTCGTCAGAGCCACCTATAAAAACACAAAATAGAAAACCCCGCAATTCAAAAGCCAAGGAGATTACCTTCTTACAGTTATTCCACTTGTCAGGCAATTCCTGCAATTGTACGTGAACTTCCTCTGGAAATTCTACGCCATATTCCTTCAACAAGTCGATGATTTGTTTCAAGGGTTCGAACATTAAATCCGTGGTAACCTGTCGCTCCTTCACTTGGTACAAGTAATTCATGACCTTTATCAAACCGTCATAATCATCCTCGCCGAGCGGTTGTTGCATGACTTTAATCGACTCCTGTATGAAGTTCTCGAGTTCTTCGATACTCGTCAAGACGTGGTTGACCAAATGTTGTTTGTACATATTCCCCCATTTACAAACGGTGTTGAGGATGGCCTGCCTCAGAGGTCTCACATCTATCCTTAACCACGTGTTCAAAATCTTCTCCGTCTCAATTTTTTCAACCTCCTTGTAAAGCTGCTCATAAAAATCGATTTGTTCTTTGAATTTATCTATAGCCGGTTTGACTTCCTTGACTTTGGGAGCGTTTTCGTCCTTGAGCGCCTCAATTTCCTCAGGCGTCAGCATACGACCGTACAATAGGAATTGACTGAGAATCTCTTGCCTATCATCCAACCATAAATACGCGTACTTATTGAAAGTACTCTCATAGTTTGCAACCGCATCGATGATGTTAGCAACGTTATTCAAAATTTCATTGTACATCGTCTGAATATTCACGTTATTGATGATATCATTGAAATAATCAACCCTCGCGTTGGCATCTTCTTCTGATGCAGGCGACTGCAAATTGACGCAAGGCATTTGATGCCCCATGTTGTAAATGTCGGTCAAAAGAGATTGGACGTAATTTAGAAAGTTGACGGGATCGTCCAAGTTGATCGATGGTATGAAACAGACGTACGGCTCATGTAGCTCCGCCAGTAATTCAAAAAGTGGGAATGATTTCCCGTCATCCCTCATTTCCTTGACGAAAAATTCGAAACTGGTATCAGCCGCTTCGATCAGCTTAGTAGAAAGTACGGTATCCAAATAATCCAAGTAGCTCGACCAGTACGGGAGCTTCTCTGCTTTCTTGGTTGATTCCTCCGTTGGTTCGGGTTGAGAGGTTTCGGCCGTCGTTTCGGGCGGTAATTCCTGTTTTTTCTGCTTTTTACCTTTGCCTTTCTTTTCTCCTTTTTTGGGAGGTTGTGGTGGGGGTGGCGGCGGTGGTGGCGGAGGTGGCGGCTGTGCTACTGGAAAAGGTTCCTGTTCTGGTTCTGTAACTTCTTCTTCCTGCGTTCACCAACAATAAATTGAAAGGAATTTAATCAATCACGTGATCTTACCTCGCTTTCTTTAGGCAAAGGAATATCGAAGAACAACTTGTAGTTTAAGTCGACCATTCGCTTGATTTCATCGGCCGATGCTGTTACCTGATCATATCTTTTGTTGACTCTCTCGATGCGATCGTCGAGGTTCAGGAGATTTTCCCTTTTGGCATCTTTCCTTTCAAACAACGACTCTTTTGACCAAACTTCAATGTTCCGAACTATAGACTTCACGTTTTCTTGAGCGAAAACCACACGATCATACAGCTGCTTTATCTTGTTGTAAATATCTCGAACCGTATCAGTATCTACGATGAAATTTTTAGACAACTTTCTTTAAAAAGAAGATAACAAAAACTTACTGTCAGTGATCCAAGTGAGTTGATTAGTCAATAATTCCAATTCCTCATCGATCACTGCCACTTCGTCCTTTATGAGGTTGTATTCGACTTCGAGAGTCTTCACTTTCAAGTGGTTGTACCATTCCACGATGCGGTTTAGGCTTTGAACGCAATTGAAGAGCTCTTCGTTTCGTTCAAATAATTTCTGTGCTTCCTCTGGGAGGTTTTCCAACCCCAGGATTTTCATGTAACGAACTTCTCGTAAAATTTCCTCTAATTCAGCGTCAAAATTAAGCGTCAGTAATTCATCATCCCTGAGCAATTGAGTTTTGCTCAAGCTTTGCGCGATCTGTTCAGGCACCTTCTTGATCCATTCCTCCATTATGTGGTTTTGCCTTTCACGGATGAGGTCCATCATCTCGTCGTGTTTCGCAAGCACGTGTACACTATCCTCGGTCTGCAAAATACCAATTTCGAGTAGTTTGTAATCTTCAGTCGGTTTGTGAATCCTTGTACTCAATTTATGCAACCAGAGCATCTCGCCAGCTACTGGTGGGTAGCACTTGTCGATAGGTGCACCTTGTCGAAGACCTTGATCGAACAAGATCTTCACTGTATCAACCTCCTCATTCAAAATTTCGACGATCATATTATACCTAGGAGCAACTTCCGCTTTAATAATGGGGCGTTCCAACAAATTCCCAGCAATATAAATCAACTTGAATACACTCTCTAAATTGGCGCAGTCATCAAAGGCCTGACCGAAAATTGCCGCCAGGCGCCGATCAAAATCTGCGCAGCGTTTCGAAAATTCCTTCTCATCTTCTATGATGCCATCATCTTCCGTGTCGAGAATGTCATACTGAATATTCATGAACATCTTATACACGGTATTGAACTCTTCGAAAATTTCCTCGCATTTTTGGGAGAGAATACGTCCCTTCAAACCGCCAATTTCCACTTTTTCTAATTTGCCAAATTCCAAAGCCGTTCCTAAAATATCTCTAACTACCGAAAGACGATCAGTGAAATCCATCAGTCTTTGAAAAACGTTTCTAGGGTGAAAGGTCCAGGGCACTGGCTCGACGCCTTCCGGAAAATATGAATCGAGATTAGCTCTGACTACCTCGAACGAGGATCTGAAGAGGTCGAGGTATTCGATACACTTGACGATCTTTTGGTGGACCTCTTCTGGTTCGCCTTGGAATATAGAATTTGGATCGAGTTGCCTGTTCACTGCTTCGATAAGCATGTTGGCGATTTCCTGCAAGAGCGTCACAATTTTGCTACTGGTACAATAATAGCGTGAGTTTGCCCAGACTAACCCGATGACATGAACCAGTGGCTTTATGTTCGCTTCATTATCTAAGAAGTCTTCGTCAAACTTAGAAAAATGCCCCGCCAACGGCTTTAGATAAAGGCATATATCTCTGGCTTCCAAAACACCGGCCACGACGTTCTTAAACGTCATTTGAAAGCAGTCCAGGTAGGTACTGTTGGTCATTTCTAAGTAGCTGATCATTTTTTTGACGCGAGGGTCGCGTAATTGATCGTAAATGCTTTCCATGTTTTTGAGACGGGCGTTCCAGAATTCGAGTTCAAACTGAGGAATTGGATGCTCACCCCCCGCGAAGGCAATTCTCGAAGACTGACTGAGAACCTTAGTGGTCACGTTGAACCACTTGATCACGGCGTTTTCGATCGAACCTTTCACCCCCAAATCCACCTGTTCGCCCATTGACTCGTTGAAGGTGTTGACGATGTCGTAGATTCTATTGGTTCCTGGTGGCATCGGAAGAAGGGTCTGGCTCTTAAGAGCACCTCGCACCTACGCATATTCTTTTACTCAAAATTGCTTAAAACAAATTTGAAGGACTTACTTGGTACATGGTGTTTTTAAAAGCCTCGATGTGCATGACCACATCTCTAGAGACGACTGCCGGCCAGTCCTTGTGATTATTGGGATTCGTCAGTAGGGGTAAGAAGATTTCTTCCGACAAGACGGCGAGTTCCTCTACGGGTTTGTACGAAATGTCACCGATGACAAGGACGTCATTGAGATTTGCATCAGTGATTTCCACTTCGCGCCTTCTTATCATATAAGTCAATTTCGACTTGTGTCCGACAGGGAACGTGTACATAGGCACAAGCGCTCCGGAAGAGGCCATCAGGAAAAGCAGCATCTTAATTTGGGGGCTTTCAAAGAAGCTCACGATGAGTTTCTGTAAGCCAAGAGTTTATGAAGCGTTTTAAAAACAAATGACAGCCTCTTACTTTATTGTCTTCTATCTGAATCATTTTGGTCCATTTTTCTTGCTTTATTTTGATGGCCTTGACCAAGTAGTTATTGATGAATTCAAGGCGAAGATCAATTTCTTCCTCCTCTTCCTTTTTCTTCTTGTCATCCTTTTTTTCCTTCTCCTTCTCCTCCTCCTCCATGAAGTTTCTGCCGACGAGAAAATTTGGCGGCGTTGTTTACGTCGCGAATAAATAGCAACGGGCCGTGCCAAGCAACCGCCGTCATCGATTGAGGTCGGGAACGAGGGGTGCACTTAACACATGTCTGTTTATCGGCGGATAATGAATTCCGCGCTCCCTAACGCAAATTTATGTGCGCCGGTATGATCGTTAATGGATTAGCGTAGTAGGTGTCGAAATGAACAAAACATGCTATTAATCTGCTATTAAATAAGACGATGTATCATAATAAGTACGGAGCAATAAAAAAAATCTGAGATGCCCCTCAAGAGATATTTAAGTTTAAACTGAAACTTCTCAGCAACAATTTAAAGCTACCAGGTGCAAAGATGAAAACTCCTGACACAGGTGGCTAAAAATTCCGATTTTTTCTTAAAAAATCCGCTCTTTGGTATTTTTGAAGTAAAACACAAGTAAAAATACGTCTTTAATTATTTGCAACTGTTTTGTGATATACAGAGTGTACATTAATGATTGAAAGGCGTTTGAATTTGGCGCGTTGTCGAATTAGTAATTTTCGTCTTGCAAAATTGATATTCATACTGGAAATGATGACTTGATGTTGGATTTCGTCAGTAGCGTGCGTATGATGTATTGTTTACATTTTGATTTCCTTAAGTTATTATTATTGAGTCAGTATTAAATTATTTCCACTTTTGCTGTCAGACATTTTTCATTGGTAAGTACAGCCGTTTAACAGGAAATAAAAGAAGCAATTTTAAATCCTTTCGACGATAAATTACAACGGGGTTACTTTCAACAGGATGGAGATACAGGCCACAGTACAGCCCATACTGCACTAACAACGTTGAATCACAAATGATTCATGATGTGTTGCAAACAACAGTTCTTTGGGGATAGGATTGGATTCAAATGGGGGACATTTTGAACAGATGATATAATTTTATTTTATATCTGCTTTACTTTTTATATTCTCCATATCGATGTATGTAATTAACAAACGTAAAATAATTTCTAATCACTAATAAATTGTTTTAATAATATATAATTTTATGTGTCGCCCGTGGTAAAACAGAATAGTATGCAGTACCAACTTTTACAAATAATCTAATGGGCGGGAAATTCAAACACCTTTCAATCATTAAAGTACACTCTGTATGTAATGTACTTATCTAAACAAATGACCATTACAGGAACTTAATTTATATTAAATTCAACTAAACAGCCACTTTTGTTGAATTTGAAGCTCTGAACGAGTGTTACAATGCCTCTTGTGAAACGTGTAAAATATAGTATTTTTTCTACTTTGCGTCACTTATTGAACAAAAATATGAAATATACTGTCAAAAATTTGATCTCCTTAGTATATGGGGAATTTTAGTTGTAATGCGTGGAAACACTGAAAACCTTTCGTTTTAATCAAAAGTTACATTAACAAGTTATTAATTTTTCTTATCCAGCTTTATTGTGAGTATTCTGTTAAGTAACAAATAAATAATGAGTTATTTTGTAAAATCTATTAAATATTTTCAATTAGAAATTGACTAAAATTTCCCCAAAAACAGTTTCACAATGAGCTTCATTGTGAAACTGTTTTTGGTGTCACAATGAGTTCATTGTGAACGCAAAGTAGAAAAAAGCATTTTAATTTGAGCAGAATTTTTTTAATTTATTTATGAGCATAAGAAATTATCTACGACCGTGCAAAGGACCCAAAAACGTTCATAGATTTTATTAAATTAAGATAAAATTTCGACAAATGTCGTATACATGTCGAATGATTACTAAAAACTGTATTCTCGATTACTATGCGAATCTTTTTACGCATTCGAGATACATATTTGTCGAACGGAAAGATATGGCAACATTGCAAATTAGGTCATACCAGTTTGCCAGATTAGGGAATAAATCCCTAAAACTAGATACTTTCTTGTTCAGAAGGGAAAAAGGGAATTTTTGAATGAAATACATCAAATCTAGGGATATTTATTGGAAAAGGAAATTCTAATTTTTAATAATGTTAAGTGTAACTTGTAGGTCGTATATGTATATTATGTTGATATTGGGACTAACTGTTAATGTTTATAAACAGAAACATCTCAGTCTATCACCTCACTCAACTTATTAGGTTTGTTTTGTTCGTTTTTTCTGCACGTTCTATACACTTTTAAGTCCTTTACTCTATTTTTCTCACTCCTACTTACATTATATTATGTATATCTCACTCTCTCGGGAGCGGTTGGTGCAAAAAGTGTAGAAAAGTACAGAACAAGCGAACAGATCTAGTCTGCCTGCCGAACGCCTACGCCTGCGTTAGATGTTAGCAATAATTAAAGTAGATTCTTGCCCAATAAAAATTTGTATAACAAATTCTTTTAAATCTTTTAATGAACCCTTTAAAAATTGCACAATCCTTCAACATTTCACTATCGGTTGACGACTTTATCAGGAGTGAAAAATAATAAACAAAGGTATCAGTGGATACTGAAACATTGAACGTTTGACGGTTAATCAGTGCTATTCTGTAGCGTAGTGGTTTACATTGGTTACTGACGTCAGTGGTTAAATTCCTATTGTATATTGTATTGACTGAATAGGAATTTAACCACTGACGTCAGTAACCAATGTAAACCACCACGCTACAGAATAGCACTGAATATTAGATTATGTTTACTGATAAATAAAAGGTTTGTTCGTTTCTTCTGCACTTTTCTACACTTTTAACTCCTTTACTCTACTTTTCTTACTCCTACTTACATTGTATTATATACATCTCACTCTCTCGAGAGCGGTTGGTGTAAAAAGTGTAAAAAACTGCAGGACAAACGAACAGAACCATTATATTAAGTGAAATGAAATTTAATTTCCGTCTAATTGAGTCTGGGACAGTTTTATTAATAGCGTTTTCCACTGGCTGCACCGGTGTGCACTCAGGATATCTCTATCTTGTTTTATTACATAAAGCTGAACCGAGATGAAAATACACTCAGTGCACACTAGTGGAAAAGCCTATAAGAGTAGGACAATTTAGCTTTCAGAAAATGGAGAAACGTCAGTATTGTAGCCATCGAAGAATTTAAGAAAACACCGATCCTTTAGAAAGAGAATTTCAACTATCGATCATATAAGGCACACTAGCAAGTTTTGAAGATAATCCAATCGAATATTAAATCTTTTTCTTTATGTGTACCTATTGCTAAATATTCTACCAAAAATAACTTACTGCATATCACTACATATCCATTTGAAAGAGAAACTTAACTATCGTTTGACATAACAGTTGACGCTAAATCAATGGGAAATTCTTATCAATTTGTAGTATTTATGGAGCCATTTTATATGATTTTTCGTTTATTCAAATCGGACTATAAATAGCAGAGTTATGCCTTGAGGCATTTTTTTTTAATCTCACACGTTGGTAGCAAAGTAGTGACAGCTCACTTTGTTCTCTCCTTTAAATAAAGTCGAATTAAAGGGTTAAAATCAATTACTAATTCCTTTGTTAGACGAAAATTTTTCAAGAACAGTTTGTCAGGCATATTAAAGGCATTTCGGTAGTAATCATTTATTTATTGATTAATTCATTTAATGACGTGAAGTAATTTAAGGGTTCATTAGATTCATCTTCTATTTTAACAAAAAACCCGCCAAAGAGCTGTACTTAACTTTACGGTTTATCAGTAAATCCGTCAGAGCGACAAGTGTGGTAACGGTCAATGATCAAAATGATTCAACTACAGTGACGTCAACTTCAACGTTTTAGGGCGTCGACCATTATTAGATTACGATTGGAATTTAGGAAAACGCACGCAACTCCATACAAGGGTTCTTTCTACTTTAGCATCATTCCCCGACACTAAGGCCTGCTGTAGGTTGTGCAATGAGAACTAAGGGAAAACGCACGACGTTCTCGCCTCACAGTCTACGACAGGAAAACGCACACCATTGCTTTCAGGAATGTGTCAACTATGTAAATACATCACATCACAAATCTTTTAAACGGACACTAAATATGCGCACTAGCACTTAACGTTTCGCCGTAGTTCGTTAGCTCCGTCAGAAGTGAAAAATATAAACATGTCAAAACAAACAAGGTTGTCAACAAGGTTGTGATACAATTTTTATCGGGCAAGAACCTGCTTTAATTATGTAAATAGAATACTGTAGGTTGTGCAATGAGAACTAAGGGAACACGCACGAAGTTCTCGCCTCACAGTCTACGGGAAAACGCACGCCGTAGCTTTCAGGAAAGTATCATCTATGTAACTACACTACTGTAGGTTGTGCAATGTTCTTGCTACACTTTCACTTGCTGCTTTGTTATTTCAAAATTTCTGCACAGATCAGTAGCTTTTTGTACACTCAAACTTTCTGTACTCAAGAGCTTTTCTTGCAGCTTTACGTTATCAATGCCTAACACGACCCTGTCTACTATAATTGACTCTTTTTGGTTGTCATATTCACAGGTTTTTAGAAGTTTTTCATAATTTAAGAATTGATCAAAGGACTCACTTTCCCTTTGTCTTCTTGAATTGAACACAAATATCTCGTACGTGGTGTGCAATGCTGCTCAAATTCTTGCAAAACTTTTGCGTAATTATTTCTATCCTCCTCTTTCAAATTGAATGTATTATACATTTCAACACCGTCCTCACCTCACCTCACCTTTAATAGCTATTATCCTTCACGTCTTGTCGCCCTGAAGCTACTAGATAAATTTCAAGGTTTTGCTTAAACTTTCGAAAATTCTCAGCGACATTTCCCTCGAATTTCATAGACTATGGCTTTCTTCACTCCATCGTTTTTATTTTCTTTGGCATCACCTTTTCAATAATAATTTGTTCTTCTACGACTGCGCCATGTGATAATAACTCGTATGTATGTGGGTGTGTGAGGAGGGGACACAGGAAACACACGTATTATATTTAAACAAGTATATTAATTAAATACACACAAGTGCACAACGTTACAACGACACTTGGCGACGTCTACAATAATAACTACTAATGCGAATGTGCAAGCTGCCAACTTAACTATTACCAATTATTACCATTCTATTACTAATACAAGCGATGACCCGCAACGTTCTTCGTTCCCACAAATTTTTTTTATAAAACTATTTGTTCGTTTGGATTAGTTAAATTCGTTGTAGAAATCCTAAACCAAATTTTCAGTTATTACTAGAGACACATCTCTTCCAAATTTTCAATTTTATGATTTTTTACGCAGAAAACTATTCATTTTCGGGCACTACTTCGTTAAGACTTTTTCATTCTTTTTGATTTAATTTAATTTAATCTAGATCATCAGTTAAAATGTTTGTAGTTATTTCCACGACATACTGCATATTTGCGTTTATTTTGATGGCTTGTATTATTTGTCGCAAATTGGTAACGTCAAATATTATTTAAAAACATCGAATTGCCCGAAATCGGTAATTATTCGCAAAAAAACGTATTTGCCAACTGCATCGCGACGCCAATATGCAAACGCATTAGCGAGGCCGCATTATATAATAACAATCGGTAATGGTGGTTATAACGCACGAAACATTTATTGCGGAGGCCGTAAACAAAATCTTTCGCAAAATTGGGGTCGCAATGAAACCGGGTTTTTATACTATAGCTGTATTCTTTCGATGTGAACGAAGTGAATGGGATCAGTAAAAGTGAAAATATTCAATTTGATCGTATTTTCTCGTTTGCGTTCAGTTCCCCCACTCTTGTGAAATAAGTGATTACATTCAATTTTTACTGAACAAATAATTTTGCCGATCAGTTTGAAAGTGAAAGTGAACTGAATATTTATTCACTTTCAGTTTGTTCAGTTGAACGCATTCACTTCGTTCAGATCGGAAGAATACACCTTATGTCGAAATTAAAGTGATTTTATATGTTTAAAAGACTCGAGGACAAAATAAGAGACTACTATTTTTTTAAAGACTCTTTAGAATTTTTTCAAATCTTCTCTTTGAAACATATTCTCGTTCTGCTGCTTTTAAGAAGTCGTTTTCAAAAAAGGGGCTTTCTCTATTCAAGTTCTTCCTTGGGATAGTTCCATCGACTTCTTCATAAAAGAATCATTCTTTAATTTTTGAGGCAATCTTTAAGAATATGTTTTAACTAATTCTTTAAGGGGTATTCTCTTTTTTGGGAGAGTATCTTTTCATAAAATTTTGAGATTGTCTTCGAAAAGGTTTTATTTAGAGAGTACCATTCAAGGTCATCTTTGAAATACACTATCGGACAAAAGTAGAGTCTTTTTTATGTATCTTTTGAATGACTATGCTAGTCTGTGCTAGTCTGTGTCTAGTTCAGTATGCAGCCAGCTTTAATCGCGACACAATTTAAAGATCCAATTATTCCCTCTTCTTCTGCTTAGCCCTGTTCACTTCGCTAATCCGTTCAGTGATTAAAGCCTCCACGCGAAATTAAATTGGCCCGGAGCTATATAAGCGTTCTTTCGCTGCAGGGCCGAACTTTCTGTGGCACAATGCGCACCCTCATTTGTAGTCACTTACATGCGAACAACAACCCAGGGCGTTATAAGGCACATCCGGAAGGCGCCGAACAAAAAAAGCCATATTTCACTTGGGGACAAACCTGAATGAACGCCCTGGGAGCGCTCCGAAAGTGGCGCGAAAGAAGACGGCGAAACGGAAGGACGAATTTTACGACGTGACGCACACGCACATATTTTCAAAAGTCGGATATTTTTAATCGATTGCGTGACAAATACGCTCTCAAAAATCATGTACTATTATTTATGTATGCAATCGAAGCAGGCGTGGTTAACTTCGATTGCATAAAATCGAACGTCCGCTGGCGCATTAAAAATGCATTATATGCAAATTTCATAATTATATTCGAAATTTATTGTTCGCTTTCAGCTAATCCAAACGCTCTCGTTTGGAGTTTATTTAAACAATACGATTGCGTAAATACGCTGGATTATAAAATAGAAAGCTAAGGGCGTAATCAGAAGGGGACACCTAAAGATAGATCTAATAGGAGTGACTTTCTGCGAACCGGTCATTTCCAGTGTTTTTCCTTATAGCGGGAGCCTGCGGATTCTATTCTATTAGAAACCACTGAAAGGCTCATTAACATAGTCTGTAATACACTGTGATCAACAATAACTTGCGTTATTTGCTTGTCGTAAAACAATAAACCATCTGGGAACTTATGGGAAGGGATCGCCCGCCCGGATAGCGTTCGGTACGTGGGTGTACGTGGGTGTAATAGTAGATAAGGTTTTTGGTTGATTTTTTTTCTGGAAAATGAAAGCCGCAGCACCCTCGAATGTAAAGGCTTTTTTACTCTACAGAGTGTTCTCAATACGTGGTTTGAAGGTGTCCAGTCAATAACCTAACACCTGTATATCCTGGTTAAGCCCCTATACAAAGCCTTCTTGAGCTGACAATCTGCGTTTTTGCCCTATTTCATTGCCCGCAAATTATTACGCGCTGGATAATTAAAATTAAAAATTAAGTTGAGCCAGAAAGAACTATGCACTAAAACGTAATAACAATAAATTTCCGTGGCGAAACTATTAATGCCGTTGTTTTATTTCATTTTTTTTTATTTGTGCCTTGTTTTAGCTCCGTGAGCTTAAAAACAGCGCGCATATGAATTAATTAGCGCTGCTCTCCAGGGTACAAGAGAACGGTTCACAAACAATGCGGCAGATAGTATTTATATGCGAACGGGATAAAGGGCCGTAATTCTCTCCGGAGTCTAATTTTGGTCATCGAGTGGTAATACGTTTGTCACGCTCCACCAGCGAGAGGGGTTCCATGAGAAAATTAAAAAAGCATTAAAAAAATCCAGGCGACAGAAACCCATGTAGTGAAAACTTCAATTCTTTTACGGTCAAATAGAAGAATGTAATTATACATATTTAACAAGTTTGACGAATTGTTTATTTATTTAAGCAATTCCTACAAAATTGCTTTGTTATAAGGTATTGCCCTTTTCTTTTCTTTTGCTGCCTAGTTAGGCACTAAAAATTGCTGTTTTATTTGTGTACTCCTTATCCCTTTCAAGGTGTCAATTTAAAACCACAAATTAAAATTTTTTTCCCAAATACAGTGTGGAATAAATATGAAACCACAACAAATCTGACAAGTGCGTCAGTGTCTTCTATTGATTAGAAACCAAACTAAACGCGGTAATTAAGCCAGTTAAAGAAAACTTCATTTTAGTCATTCGAGGGGTATGATTTCGCACGTTTTGTGTTGGTAAATTTGGGCTTATTCCAAATTCGTGATAACTGCAATTCTTGAAATAATAATTCATGTTTTTTTATTGTCACGAACATTCTAGATTATAACAAAAAATAGCTCTTCACTGTAACAACTAAATTATCCGATTTCTCGCCATTTGTTTACTGGTTTCATTTTTGGACCACTTTGCAACTAGAAGTTTTTTTTTCTTCAAAATGTCGAAACTTATGGACCTGAAGACCCCAACATCAGATGACACCTATAGCTTGTCGAACTTTAGTCGAACAACATCCTTTCTGATGATGCTTTCGAAGACGAAGCCGAGAGTTGAGGATATAGGCAGTCTCAACCTAAACAGCCCTGATGACTTTTTGCTAGACTTTTTGCCATTTCGCATGACAATAGATAAAGATGATGAGGTGATTCCACAAGATGAGAATATTGATTCCCAAAACAATATCAATAAAGGCAATGAGAACAAGTGACCAGTGAAAATGCCTGTGATAATATTACTGATAACGGTGAAGTCACCAGTGAGCGCCAAATAGTCATGTAGCATATGCAAAGTTGGACTTTGCAAAATCACAAATTATTCCTGGGAGTTTCATAAAAAAGTTATTTTTCATTTGCAGTTTGACTTATGTTGCAAAGTTGTTTCATTTTATAACCATATTATAAACAAATACTGAATATTGTTTTTGAGTAACTTCTTATCTTGTCGATGTCTGAGACCATAACTAAGCACAATTCCACAATCAGCTACTTGAAAAACTATAAAAGAATTCGTGCTTCAAAGGGTTAATTCGGAGCCAATAATAATTATTGTCATGTTCATAATTTTTAAAATTGTTGTCTTTAGAAAATCTTTAATATTTTTTTAGTTCGAGAGTATATGGTATTCGCCGTAATTTACACAATACAATTTTCTCTAGTCTCTCTTTTATTTAAATTTTATTTTGTTTTATTTAAATGAGTACATATCAGATTACGTACAAACCTCAAAGTGACACCTTGCGTTTGCACGACTAAGATGTCATTCTTTCCCTTGTTTATTTTAATCTAATAATCGTTTGGGGTAAAGTCACGTGTTTGCACAGCAGAACCTTTCCCTTTTTGCTTAATTTGTTTTTATTTAAAGGGGAACGTTAAATTTTAATTTTTAAATAACCAGGATCCGATGTGTTTGCATAATAACCGGCTCCAATTATATTTATAAATTATTTTAAATATTAATTTAATTTTTATTTTAAATTGATTTAAATTGTAATAAGAAAATAAATAACTCACGATTTCATTTGTTTCAGTTTAACATTCTCTTTTAACGCTAGTTTTCAAAAAAGGTAAAGATTTCACGTTTAAAGTCGAAGAAAAAATTTTCACATTTAAGGTCGAAGAAAGAATCCTCCGCGTTTAAGGTGCGTATAAATGTCTACAAAAAAGAAATTGAATATCCATTTGATTTTGCGTGCGCTCACTAACTTGTCGACTCTAATACGTGGCACAACTTGAACGAACTTACAGCCGTCTGTAATAACAGGGCAGCTTCATTCACGTTTGCAGTCACCAGCTTGTTTATTTGTGACCAAGCATTTCCAGAATTTTTGCAAACGTTCAGAATTCCATTTGCTAGAATTGAATATAAGTAATTTAGAAATACTTGTTTTTACAAATTTTGTGGTATATCTAGTCGCTAAGTGAATTAACTTGATTCATAAAATCAAATCTTCATTCGCACAACCTAACTTTCTAACTTCGCGTACTCAAAATCAACTTAAAGCGTCCTGTTTTCCAAAGAAATTGCTAATATAAATTAAATATTGCCTTAACTAAAAGTTTCTTTTGTGTTTTTGTTAACTCTTAGCCCCGGTATTATTAAGGCAAGTCAGCTTTAACCATCGGTTTATTCCCATGGTAACAATTATGCATGCAATTGTTGTTATGGCAGTAAACTGAGAATGAAAGTTAACGTGCATTTATAATACTACTGGGCCTTAGGGTACTTTAGTCTCTCATTAACTTTAACCTTTGTTTTGTTCCCATGACTACAAATGTAAAAACAATTGTTTCTATGGGAATAAACAAAAGGCTATAATTTGACTAAATCCAGATCCTGAGCGAGCAACTAAGAAACTATTTGAATTACGATTCAAATTATTCGAATCACGATTCAAACTTTTCAGCGAAAGAAAGTAGCTCACATCTTTAACTGATTTATACACGTGGTACTGGAGAGATTTCTTACCACCTAGCACAATTACTCACAGGACATGAATCCAGCAGTATAAGCATAGCAATGTTACAACAGCAGTTCTTCAGCTATAAATGCAATGATTCAAAATCAGCTGTTGAAAATTGTCTCGAAATAGATGGGCTGGCGCAGGAGCTACGAGCAAATAGTGAAGATATGAAAGACAGTTGGATAATGTCACGTATCCTAAATTGTTTACCACTTATAGGAAAATATCAATTCAACAAGTCCAGTAAAAATCAACAAAAGAAAGGTTAAAAAACGTATGGAAACAAATCAGGTCAGTCAAGTTCCGGTCTACAGAGTCAGTCAGTTCTGTCTGGATTGAAATGATATAAGTGTGGTCAAATTGGACATCGAAAGTCCGATTGTTCAAACAAACCTTGTGCTGAATATATCGAATATTGTAAGAAAAATTATAAATGAATGTCCTAAAAAGCTAAGTGATGATAAGAGTAGGGTAAAATCATTCATCTCAGTTGCACTTTCGTCAACAGTTCTCGAAAGTTTGTCAAACAGTCATGAATCGTAGATTAGACAGTGGCACAACTCACCACTTGACTGGGAATTTAAAATGGTTAACAAATATGCGTTCTTTAGCTGTACCCATATTGGTGGAAATTGGTGATTCAACTGAATTGCAAGGACCTGCATTTGGGGATGTTCATCTACATGCGTACGACAGCAAGAAATGGTATCTGAAAGATGTTTTGTTTGTGCCAGATCTCACATTTAATTTGTTTTCAGTTACAACTGTACTTGAAAAAGGTTATTCACAACAAGCAACGACAAAAACATCTTTTATTTTGGAGGATAATAAACCAGTTATAGTAGCTGAAAGGTCTGGGGGACTATTTTATATGATTTTTTTATTAAAAAGAAAAAACAGATCTTTTCGGGGAAATTAACTGTATTGTTTCATTGGTTGAAACAAATACAGTTAATTTCCCCGAAATTTTTAATAAATAAATTTTTAATTATTATAATTTCGTTTGTGTGTGAGGACATTATTAACACAAATCTATTAAAAGTTTAACAAATTCAAATCGCGTTTACAACTCCACATCCTGTGTTTTTGGCGCACTGGTTATAAATCTGCTACCTACCTGTAGGTCTGCAAATTAGTGCGAGTGACTACTATTCCTCCAACACCGGCTCGGCATAGCTCGTGGAGAAGGGAGGTTCGACGTAACCCCAAAGCAAACGGAGCGCAAAGTGAATAAAATAAAAGATACCAGCTGAGCACCCTTGTTTATATTTAACTTGCTCAAAATTAAGTAACGACAACTCAAAAACGAAAAGTAATTAAATAAATAACACGTTAAATTTAACCCGTACCACAGATCTGTGCTTCGGTCACAAATATAACTTCAAACGGACAAAAGAATTAACGATATCAAGAGAAACGGTTAATGTGAACAAACCCCGCGATAATGTAAATCCAAAGTAAACAACACCGCGATAATGTAAATTGATACAAAAAAAAATAGGACTAATCCGACCTTGGTAAAATCCAAAGATCCAGCGTCAATGTCAATCAGCTGTCAACAGTCAACAAGTCGGAGCGTCCTCCCGCGGTGGTTAGCAGAGTGAGTCAGTGTTGCGGTAAAGCCGCCAAAAGTTGCGCCGTCTTGCAGGGCGAGTCTATTCTCAACGACGGGGAAACCAGGTGGCGGGGCTCAATTCGTTGCCAAAAAGCCAAATCCGGACTTCTCCTGCACCCAAGGGGACGACGATATTTCTCACCCAAATAAAACTACCTCAGCAAGCTATCTTGAACTGGGGTTATGTCTCAATGTTGTCTCAAAATTAAACTTCAAGCCTAATGGAAGAAAATATGTGTTACGTTTCGTCGCAGTCAGAACATGGCCACAAGACATACCTGTTTCGTATTTCGACGACAGGCTTGGAAAGCTGTTTAGCAAGATTCAAATTCTCTCCACGTACGATAACACCAAATCTCGAAATAATTCCGGTTCCGTCTTCCTTCACAAAAGCACATGAAAGGGAGCACAAAATTACAGCACACAAAATAAACGAGGCGTACGTGGGAGCATTCGATACGAGACTGGTCGCGTGCGAATGTCGCGTTCTTCCCCCAACACCAGTTCAGACAGGAGTCGTTAAGATCGAGACAGATTTACCCCGGAAACTAAGTAAAATGGAGATACACAGTATGCTTGAATTAACAGCGCACCACCCAACTGTCGCATTTGTGAAAATTTGTAAACGGCACGTACGCCGTGTGAACGTTAAATTTCACACGCTGATACAGGGTGTTCGGAAAATTATTATGAACAACTTGAATAGATTTTTCAACCGTAACAAATCATTCCTCGTTCTAGCGCACAGAGCATTCATTTCACTTTTAATTAAATTCTTAAACTGTACCTTACGCGTACGCGATTTAATTCCAATCTGTACGCGTATCTCCAGCGACGTTTAAACAGCTGCACGTAATTTTTTAATTAATTATAAACTGTTCATGAGAATTTTTTAAACATTTTTCCCGTAATCTGTGACATCGATTCTCTTATGCGTTTTTGTTTTTGTCGGTACAATTGTCATTCACCCTGTATAAGAAAAGAGAAGAGAAAGCAAGAATGCAATGGATGAGTTTATAGGTATTATGTAGCTCTGTTCCAACCACGCTTTCTGACCGTTTAAGAAACCGTCATAATCAGTTGCCCACCGAAATAATGATCGATGTTGACAACTTTGTCGAGTGTAAAACTTTGATGAGTGCATGCTTGTGACGGTTTCGAAACGGTCACAAAAGCGTGGTTGGGACAGACCTGTATTATCGCAAAACAATTATCACCACAAGTAAACAGTGATTCCAGCTTAAAAATTGCTTTCGGCATTCATGAAAGCAATAATTACGGCGCAATAGAAGCCCATCATCGTTATCCCTTAAGTCGCGACGCAGTTAATGAAACCCCGGATGGATATTACAATGCATTAGAGGCGCCGAATGATTTACGGCGCGTAATCGGCGTGTGCTGCGACAGGTGCTGCGCCGCATAAAAGCCGCGCGCCGCCCCTGACGCGATCACATCCCCAAGCAAGGTGAGTGCCATCAAAGCACCTCCATATCGCCTCGCGCTCCCAGGTACCTCTCGGTTAAAGTGCGTGCGTCCTTGTGCTTAATTTCTAGCGCCCGCGTACATCAATCACCGCTTGTCTGGGTGAACACAGCGGTGCGAATACTCGGGGGGGCCGCAGCTGGGCGCAGATCAATAATTTTCGATGCGCGGGAATTAAACTCTTTTTGCGGTGTTCATTTTCATGATGGCTTCCCTAGAACACCTCGTAAGGCTTAAAAACATTTGTTATTTGGTTGCGTATTCGATACATCGTATAATTTAAAAAAAATGAACAAGGACTTCCCCGACCTTTCTTATTATGCCATTAATCTTTTCTCTTTCAGCTTCTAAGATGACATCTTTCCTGGTAATTCTTCTGTCATTCCTTCTGCTCTGCGAAGGTCGTTCGTACCAGCATCACGCAATCGATTCAACGGACGTCTGCATCCTGACTTGTGATGGCTGTTTCAAGAGCAAACTGCTGATGCACTGTGCCAATCACTGCATCGACACCGGTGGCGAGGTCGAGTCCATCTGGAAGCTGATCTGCCCTCTATTTGGCGATACCCCCAGCGTCCAACAGTTGTAAGTCCTCGCCCCACACCTCTGGTATTCGACTTTAATTATGGATATATTCCGAGTTGCATTTGTGTATTAACAACAATAAATTGGTGATGAATTCTTCGTTTTATGATTTCATTTTTTTTTTTAATATACTTTAATATTTGTTCTTCATCACGTAAGAGAATTAATTCTGCAAATATCAATGATCTAGCTCAAAAACAAAAAAAAAACTGACCTACCATAAGAGCGCTTTTGTTTTGAAACCTCTGCAAAAGCATACACTCAAATCGTCTCGCTGTGAACTCGGTTTTGTTTGAAATTATTTTCGTTTTATAAGTCAAAATAATTGACAGGCCAACATTTAACATTCTATATTTAAATTTTGCCCGAAAAACGCAAATAATTAAATTAATTGAAGAAGAGTGTTTAGTAAGAAGATTAGTCGAAAAATTTAGCGTTAATAAAAGCACCATACAATTTCCTTCTTGATTCCTAAAAATGAAAGTGACATGATAAAATATAATAAAATATTATTATCTGTATTACATTACATTAATTTTTCCTCAAAAGCAATTGGCTTAATTCAGAACTACTTATCTGGTCGGAAACAAGCTGTAGTTTACTTGAACCCCATGTCTAATTTCTTAGATGTTAAATCTGGGGTTCCCCAAGGCTCCATCCTTGGCCCGCTTTTATATAGTATCTACACTTGCAATTTCGACATAGTTTTTCGCGAATGTATATATCATTATTACGCCAACGATACACAAATATATAAATCTTTTTCTTTATCGGAAGCTCCTCAAGCATATGAAGCCATTAACAACGACCTTGTTAGATTATGTGATATGTCTAAAAACCATTGCTTGAAATTAAATCCAAATAAATCTTCAATTATTTTCTTTAGAAGGAAAAACGATAGACGTGCTGCTATAAACAATTCTAATATTTTAGTTGACAATGTAAAACTGGTTCATAATGAAAATGTAGTCTAAAATTTGGCATTGTTGATGCTAATTTAAGATTCAGAGAACATGTGTCTATAGATCGTAAGAAATGCTTATTATAGTTTCAAATTCTTATTTAGATGCAGACATGTCTTGAGTCAAAAAATAAAAAGACTTTGTTTGAGAATAATCAAATTCAAATTGGCAATAAACAATTTCAAAATGGGACTAAACGATTTCAAATTGGGAATAAACAAATTCAAAATGAGAATAATCAAATTCAAATTGGGAATAAGCAATTTCAAATTGGGACTAAACGAATTTGCCGATAATCATTTGCTCAGACTTTCCTCATACAGCCCAATGTTGAATCCAACTGAACTCGCGTGGTCTTGTCTAAAAGCTGACGTTAAAGGAGACTTAGTAATCCAAATGCCACAAATTTTAGTAGGTGAGGCCAGGGCAAACATTTCCCACACGAATATCGTTTACAAAAATTAAAAAATATATGTATATTGTGAAGGAAGTCCGTGAGGTGGCGCAGGTGGGAGCGTGCGACGGGTGCAGGAAGGAACTAGAAGGGGGAACCACAGAAGTAGAGCAGATTCAGCACGCTTTTGACGCATAATTGTGTTCTTCTTTAAAATAATAAATTGTTACAGTTGTAATAAATGTTATAGTTTTAACAAATCAGAAGTGGCATTCTCACCCGCTAACACTGTATTTTGTTTGTGCACCACCACTGTTGCGCTTGTTGTTGTTACGCTTGTTGTAATGAATGAGAGTCGCAGCCGTTCGCGTAAGCGAGACAATGGGAAAAGATGTCATAGAAGGGCCAGGACCCCAAGCGCGAGTGCGTCTCAACTTCGTACGGACTTACTCGTACAATTACGGAATTAATTAGATCTTCACAAAGGATAAACTCAAACGCATCAGCATCGTCGGCCGCGCCCAATATCGGTGAAGCCCCGAACACGGCCGTCAAACACAAACGTTCATTATATTCCTAGTAGTGATAATAGTGTAACTCCGAATTAATTGAGTCTCGGAGTGAATCTTTCTGCGAGAGCGGTTAGTCTTCGGAGTGACTCGGAATAACTTCGTGCGCTAAACGGATTCGAATCAACCAACCAACCACTCCCAAAGATTCAATCCTTGTAATGAATCCCACTCTTTGCGCGGAGTGATTTCGTTTCGAGTCCGAGGCCAGTTAGGCGTCCTAACGGAAGAAGACGAACGGATACGTGTAGACTTACATTTGAAACTCTTTAAAGGATTTAAACGCACATTATAAAATTTATAATAAAATAATAATTTATACCCGAATCCGTTCGTCCTCTTCCGTTAGGACGCGTAACTGACCACGGACTCGGAACGAAACACTCCGCACAAAGAGTGGGATTCATTACAAGGACTGAATCTTTGGGAGTGGTTGGGACTAGGAACTCTAGTTTGGACTATAAGATTCGAATCCGTTTAGCACACAGAGTTATTCCGAGTCACTCCGAAGACTGACCGCTCTCGCAGAAAGATTCACTCCCAGACTCAATTAATCCGGAGTTACACATCACTAATTCCTAGTAATGTATTAGTTCCCCCGTTATAACTAGATGGCGCATAATATTACGGATGACAGTTATTACAGATGTCTACATAAATAAACAGAAATAACGCGGAAATCCCAGGTATGTATGTTGGTAAAAATGTCATGTTAAAAGAATTTGAGATAAATTTAGCAAAAGAAGCACTTAATTATTTACAGTATTACAGCAAAATGAGTCACAAGATTTGCAATGCTGCTAGTTGTGAAGAAAAGAGTGGACGAATGTTTTCATTTCCAAATCCCTCGAGACATGTTGAACGCTTGAAACAATGGTTAATAGCAGCAGGAAACAAGGAACTTTTAAATAAACCTGAGAAGTTGAAAAATCCTACCATCTGCTACAAGCATTTTGAAAATAGATATTTCGTAGGAAAAAAATTAAGTAATATTGCTATTCCGACATTAAATTTACCAGGTAATGTCAATTGAGTATATGAAACAGTAGTAAAAGTAGTTCTGTGAAAATGGTATATTTTAATTTACAGAGCCCATAGATATTGGTGATTTTCAAATTGGCATGTCAAGCACGGTCATAGATTGATGCCCACAGATTATTATTCCAACAATTACAGCACCTTCGACTGCTTTAACAATTAGAACATCAATTTATGATGTGTGGAAATGTTTCTCTTCAAAAATGTGTGACATCAAAAAGAACAGGTACAAGAATTATAGTTTATGTTAGCTTTGTTCCAACATCAATTCCGGGCTAGTCCGAAACTATCAGATGTAATGTAATCTCATGATGTAATGATTTTTGTACTTAAACTCATGAATTTTTACGATTAGTAAACTAACATGCATAAGCAGCTTGCAAATTGATTGCAAGCAAATAAGTCTGGTGAACTCGCTCCCATTGTTCTGTAAAAACAAAAAGAAAATGCTACAATTTATGACTCCAGAAGTAGTGATTTCCAAAAAAATTAGAACCATGCGTCAAAATCGTTTCCAAATTTAATTACAGCTGATATTCAAACTATTGACAATGAGTGATTAGCTCTGAGAAATTATGAAATTAATTGTGAAACTAATGATATTTGTGGATTTTAGGAACATATTACATGTGTGAAATCAGTAGATGGTACTACGCTACGTTTTCCAAATTTGACAAGTTTTGTTTTCAATTTACTCAGTTTGCCACATTCTAGCGCGAATGTCGAGAGCAGAGTTGGGGAAACTACGTGTAAAAAATATCTTCTACATTACATTACGTCTAAACGTAATTAAATGTAATTTTTACACGAGTAGTTTATGTGAAATGTCACATTTCTAACCTCATTATTGAATGTTCATTTGACGTATTTCGAGTTTTTCAAGTTTTTTAATGCTTATATACAACAGTCTTATCCATTTTACATCAAAATAGATTTTATATTATGTATAAATAATTAATTATAACCTGAAAATGAAGAAATAGAAAACAACGTAGTTTTTACAGTAGTTAATTCATTGTTTATGACGTAGATAATTACAAAATATACGCGTAATTAATGGGTATTTATATGTCTCATTATCTACGTCCCAACCCTGGTCGAGAGGGTATTTTCTTAGATAAATCTCAATAAAACAAAAATTAGAAATAGATTAAAAAATTCAACTCTCCATACTAAAAATTTTAGTTTCTGAAAATAATAATAATTGTAATTGTCCCAAGTCTAAAATTTCACAAGAAGTAAAAAAAGTAAAAACTAACGACGCTAGTGATATCTCATGAATTTTTCGAGAAATCATATGATTTTTCTGTTAGTTCTCTCTTGAACTGAATATTTCTAACCTGGCAACACTGCCAACCCCGTTCACGATCACGAAGCCCACCTGGTTATAAGGAAAGGCGACGTTATGCCGGACTTATCGAACTAATACCAGAGTTTGATGGCTCATCGAATTCTTTAACGATTCGACAATGGCTTGCTAAAATAGACGCAATCGGGAAACTGTATCGCTGGGATGATCGCGCAAAAATTTTTGGTATGATTGGGCGGTTAACCGGAAACGCCAAATCCTGGTACGATTGTCAAACAATTGAATTATTCCAATTGGGAAACATGGAAGGAAAAATTACTGCGAGCCTTTCCCACTTCCAGAGGTATTAGCACAAATTTGAAGGAACTCGTAAAGGTAGAACGCAAACCTAATGATGACGTTATCACATTTTATTACTCCAAACTAAAGTTAGGCGTACATTGCGAGCTACCGTATCATATTATTGCGGACTTTATAATCACAACATTGAACGATAATTTGTTGAGCGCCAGCGCTAATGCAGCCGGTTGCAAATCAACGGAGGAACTTCACAGATTTTTAATTGAATCAAATTATAAGAATACTACTGCCAAGGACAACAAAACCGGCATACCACTTGCGCAAAATAACTTGTTACAGATGCGGCATCGGTGGATGCGGCAAAGACGGCCACAAGTCACTCAAATGTCATTCATAAGCATCAGATAATGCGAGGCCTAACGCTTCCGGAGTTACGTGTTCGTTTTGTAAAAAGATCGGTCACAGTCGCGAATCTTGTTTTAAATTGGAAAACCGAAACGAGACTATAACAAAAATTAATGTGGTTACTATTGATGATGCAAAGTATCACGTTACCGCCAAAGTCAATGACGTAAGTGTACCGGCATACATAGACATCGGCAGCGCATGCAATATTCTTAAACTACAAATAGCCCAGTCACTTGGCCTACCGATTGACATGAGTAAACAAACCACGATGCGAGGTTATTGAGGAGCGGTTGTTACATCGTTAGGAGAAAGGGTAGCAAATATAAAAATTGACGAAGTAGAACGAGAGGTTCCAATTTTGATCGTTAACAACAAAACACAGGATATGGATTTATTGATTGGACGAACATTCACTGAATCGCCCCAGTTGTTGGTGATCAAGACCCAAGAAAAACTGCAATTCCACAACGAGGGTAACCCTTCATGACAACTACCGCAAATTAATGAATGTGTAACGGTCCGTCAATCTTCGGGTAGGTCTGTAGTTGCTGATCGTTGCTCTGCTTGACGGCGGTTCGGGTTTGCTCGTCGGAGTCCAGGTTCAGAAATAAAAGCGTCGATCACTTAGCAAATACAGTTTTATTTACAAAATAGTTCATATACACGTATCCACAAATTGGAATGTTTTTACTGTGGTAACACTCACGGACTGGTAAACGAAATGTTAAACTTTCGGACGGTATTTTCGGTAGCGGTAATATACGGTGTGTCTCGAGGACAACGGTAAACTACGGTGTGTCTTACGGACACTAATCGCAGGACGGTAGTTTCGGAAACGGTGTGTCTTACGGACACTAATCGCAGGACAGTAGTTCCGGAAACGGTGTCTTACGGACACTAATCGCAGGACGGTAACGCACTGTGCATACGTTCCCACTCAGGGTCAGGATATGCGAGACACCCGCATTGGGATAAGAGAGAGTGAGACACCCACTCTTGGATCAGGAAGTGTGAGACGCCCACACTCGGTTAGAGAGAGAGCGAGAGTCTCGCTCTATGATCAGGAAGTGCGAGACGCCCGCACTCGGTAAGAGAGAGTGAGACTCCCACTCTGGGATCAAGATATGTGAGACGCCCACTCTCGGCAAGAGAAAGGTCAGGATAAAAACAGGAGCGGTTGCAGGTTACGTGAACGTAGCACAGATTGTTAAACACGTTTGAGTCAAAACATCGACGGATGAATGACTCCGCGGAAAACTGCATTTGAGCCACGTCCGGTGGCTCGGAATGTCCGGCGCGTCACTAACTTCAAGCCACGTCCGATGGCTTGATAGCGCGGCGGAGCCACGACCATCGGCTGAATGAGCCGGTGAGCGACTAACTCAAACGGGCTCGCAGTGCGCTTTTATAGGCTAGCGCGTGGAGGGGGAGCCCTATTCCTTTCAGTACTCCCACTCTGATTTGTACCTTTATGAATCTGCGCGAGGCATCCTAAATATACAGACTAAATAATATACAGAGTGGAAAGTTTAACTGGGATAAATTCTGTAACTTAGAAAATTACCATTTGTAGCAAGATTCTTGGAACAGGTCAATTTTTAATTTTAATGGCGCATATTACAAAGGGACTTCTTTAACTTTTCAATTATTTGGAGGGGTGAAACAACCCCTAACTTTTTTTTTTTAATGGAAGGTTATGTTGAGTAATTGTTTTTCTTAAAGCTTGTTCAATTGGGAGTACAGCTACGTTTTTATTTTTTTATTTTTCTTAAACAGTAAAAGGGGAAAAAATTTTTAAAATTTTTTTGACTAGAACGATTTTAATGTATCAGATGTTAAAACTGCTCGCCACCTCTCTCTTGGCAATATCCTAATCGATTATAAATTCCATCCCTAACATTTTGTAACATTTCAGGCGTTACTCTCCTAATTTCATGCCGAATTCTTTCCTGAAATTCTGCTATCTCGTTTGGTTTAGTCACATAAACTTTACTTTTTAAATACCCCCATAAAAAGTCTAAAGGGGTGAGATCTGGAGATCTTGCTGACCACTCAATCGGTCCTCTTCTTCCCATCCACCTATTGGGAAAAACGGTTTTAGTAAAAAAAAAAATTTTTTTTTATTTTTTTTCCTTTTACTGTTAAAGAAAAATTAAAAAATAAAAACGTAGCTGTACTCCCAATTGAACAAGCTTTAAGAAAAAAAATTACTCAACATACCCTTCCATTAAAAAAAAAAAGTGAGGGGTTGTTTCACCCCCCCAAATAATTGAAAAGTTAAAGAAGTCCCTTTGTAATATGCGCCATTAAAATTAAAAATTGACCTGTTCCAAGAATTTTGCTACAAATGGTAATTTTCTAAGTTACAGAATTTATTCCAGTTAAACTTTCCACTCTGTATACAAAACTTAACTAAATATGTACAAAAATAGTAACGGAGTGGTCACTTCGTTACAAATGTGCTCCTGAAAAATTTCGCATATTTTCCAGGACCACTACCAAGCTGCTACCCGGAATTAATAAGGTTGAAATTTATTCGGAATTCCTCAATGGAGAAATCATTACGAATCATTCGGAACAAAACATTGATGGCTGTACCATTATTATACCCTCAATGACGGTAGAAGTATCAAGTGAAGTAGGAATCCTCACTGTTTTCAACTTGAGTAAATTACCCACAACATTAAGCAAGGGTCACTGTGTGACACGGGGAGTCCCTGCTAAACAGTCGTCGACTGAAGTACTCGCGAAGCCAGAGAACCGAGCGGATACCTTCAGACTTATCGGGAAAAGATCTACTTCTTAAATATGAAAGTTGTTTTGCAGCCAACAACTCCGAATTAGGAAGTACGAATGTAGAAATGGAAATAAAATTGATCAGTTCAGAACCCATTTGTTATTAGCCTTATCGTTTGTCTTACCATGAACGAAGTATTGTACGGCAAATAATAGATGACCTCTTAAAGAGCGACATTATTGAACCCACAATATTGTCTTACGCAAGTCCGATACTTCTTGTTAAGAAGAAAACAGGGGATTATAGAATGTACGTGGACTACTGCAAGTTAAACGCTATCACCGTTAAAGATAAGTATCCCCTCCCCGAATAGAGGACCAGTTAGAACGGTTAAGTGGGAATACCTGTTTTTCGACGTTAGACTTAAAGTCTGTCTATCACCAATTAAGGGTAGCACGAGATAGCAGAACACTTACAGCTTTTGTTACGCTGGATGGGCATTACCAATTCAAACGGATCCCCTTCGGTTTATCAAACGCCCCAGCAATATTTCAAAGGGCAATAACCGAGATTTTGGGTCCTATAAGGTTCACTTACGCATTAGCATACTTGGACTATTTAAAAAGGACCGGAAGAGGGTCTTGAAAGATTGGAAAATGTTTTGAAACTCTTCCAAAATGCTGGTCTTACGTTGAACCGACAAAAATGCTCATTTCTACAACCACACGTGGAGTACTTGGGATCCATAATCTCTAAGGAGAGATAAGACCATCGAAGCGCAAGATCGAAGCAATTACTGAGTCTCCAGCTCTCGAAAATGTTCACGATGTAAGAAGATTCCTAGGTTTAGCCTCATATTTCAGGAAATACATAAGAAACTTCGAACAGAAAACAAAACCATTGACCTCACTGACCAAATCAGATACTCCTTGGCATTGGGGAAAAGAACAGGAAACAACATTCAAGCTATAAAAAAACGAACTTGGTAGTAGGCCTATACTTGCCGTTTTTGATCCATCTTTAGAGACTCAGCTACACACAGATGCAAGCAAGATTGGATTAGGTGGAGTATTAATGCAAAAGCAGTTAGACGGTAACTGGAAGCCGATCTGCTATATGAGCCAGCAGACGTCCGTTTGCGAAAGTCGATACCATAGTTATGAATTGGAGACACTAGCTGTGGTAGTCGGTGTTCGAAAATACAGAAATTATCTCTATGGTAAAAAGTTCACGATAGTAACCGACTGCAATGCCCTTCGACTGACATGGACGAAGAAAGATTTGTCCCCACGCATAGGAAGGTGGTGGCTGGACCTTCAAGAATTCGATTTTAATGTAATCTATAGACCAGGGACGCAAATGAAGCACGTAGATGCTCTGAGTCGGCATCCACTTCCACTGCCAGTAAACATCATCCGAGATTCAGACTGGATAGAATGTGTTCAATCCCAAGACGACACATGTACGCTTGTAAAACAACAACTTGAAGAAGGCAAGGCAGAAGATTGCTACCAATTAATGGACCGAAAAGTTTGTCGATGGACAAATGATAGACGGAATTAATAAAATACTAGTACCCAAAGATGTAAACTGGAGAATCGTCAGATTATACCATGATGAAAATGGACATCCGGGAGCCAAACGAACATTGGAAGCCATCCAGCAAAAGTTTTGGTTTTCAAAAACGTCCAGATTTGTTACCAAATATGTTAAAGCGTGCATACCATGTCTTTGTACTGAGAAACCTACAGGGAAAAAGAGAGGATCCCATTAGGAAAATTTAAACACCATTTCACACACTGCACTTGGACCATTTGGGCCCCTTCTGTAAGACAACAAATGACAACGCTTACATGTTAAATGTAGTGGACGCTTTTACCAAGTTCAGATGGATAGAAGCTGTACCTGACACTAGTACTAAATACGTCATCCAGGATTAGAACTGTTGATGAAATTCTTTGGTATCCCCGAAAGAATTATAACGGATCGAGGCAAGTGCTTCACAAGTAAAGAAATGAACGTGTTCTGTTCGCGATACGGAATTAAGCACGTGTTGAATACTATAGCTTGCCCCAGGAGTAACGGACAGGTTGAGAGATATAATTCCACGATCTTGAACGCAATGACAGCCGCGGTTGGAGATAAACACGATTCTTGGGAAGAGAAAATATCGGAAGTACAGTGCGGAATGAACGGCACAATAAACGCAACTACAAAGGCGTCACCGTCAGAACTTCTGTATGGGTTTAGGCCTAGACTAAAATTTGACGTCAGTGTTAACGAAAACGTGCAAATAAATAGACAGGAGAAACTAAAGTCCGTGCGCGATAAAGCGTTGAAAAACATAAATAAAAGTGCGGATGCAATGAAAGCGCGATATGACGCAAGACGTGTTCCTCCGATACGTTCGAAGTTGACGACATGGTAATGGTGGAGAGAACTCCTATGGTGAAATGAATAAGAAGCGGTAAGCTGGTCTAGAACTACATTGGCCCGGTGAAGGTGGTCCATGTTCTACCAAACGACAGGTACCAAGTTGAGTCCTTGTCAAAGGATCTAAGACGTTTTAGAGGCGTCGTTCAGAGCGACAAGATGAAGTTGTTTAAAGTACAAACTGCTGCTTAAAAGTGAGTATAAACCAATATGTTGCTTAGTGATGTCCAGTAAAAATCACTGACTGAATATCTGTTGTGTTCGATTGTTGTGTTGCATTTCTTTGTTTTTATACATGAGCAGGGGTGAGGCTGTGGCCTCTGGAGTTGAAAGAAACTCCTTTGACCCGAATGAAGAGTAGTGCGTTTGCCTGATGGCTTAGAGATCGAAAGAAATCTCTCTGACGCTTACTGAATGTGTTGAGATTGAAAGAAATCTCTCTGACGCTTACTGAATGTGAGCAGTTGTGAAGATTGTTATTTTGCTCTTGATCACTTGTTGAGTCCGTTGGGCCATTGGATCTTGCGCACTCCAGTCAGCTCGTCGAGTCCATTGGTATATGAACACCTTTGTGCACTCTGAGTTAAGATTCTTGTCGAGTCCATGGCTTATTGCGCACTCTGAGAATCCAGACTGTTGAGACCATTTGATAATGACCTTAGTGACCCTGGTGAACGTTTATTGGAATGACAACCTTATTAAAATACGTTTCATTGTCCTCATCAATTTTTCTGTTCTATGTGCATCCCTGATAATGCTCACGAATGTATGGTCACGTGGTCGTGCCCAAGTCAGAACATGGCCAGCTCCATTAACATTCACTGACGTGTATGTATGGCCGTTTCAATTCGCCTAAAATTCGGTTCCGAGAAAGCATGCCGTGGAGTACTCTCCTCAGCGCTCTCTATTAAAGATACTACAGAACTACTGATAGTACCGTCAAAATTTTAAAAGTCGAATTGAAACGGCCATACATACACGTCAGTGAATGTTAATGTAGCTGGCCATGGTCAGAACGGCCGAATGTGAGGGAAATCCGTGAGATGGCGCAGGTGGGAGCGTGCGACGGGTGCAGGAAGGAACTATAGGAACTGTGTTCTTCTTTAAAATAATAAATTATTACAGTTGTAATAAATGTTATAGTTTAACTCTTTAAGATTTGTTGTAAACATCCAAAGATTCGTATCACCTGATACGTTAAATATGGTTGATGTAAAATTTTGTTTTAGGCATATAAGTAATTATGAGTTAGGTAGTTACGTTTCGTTTTGTTATTATTACCTACGAGCTTGTATTTTTTCTGAATTAAAATATTTTGTTCCAATTTGAATTTGTTTCGTCCCAATTTGAAATTGTTTATTGCCAATTTGAATTTGATTATTCTCATTTTGAATTTGTTTATTCCCAATTTGAATTTGTTTATTCCAAATTTGAAATCGTTTAGTCCCAATTTGAAATTGTTTATTGCCAATTTGAATTTGATTATTCTCATTTTGAATTTGTTTATTCCCAATTTGAATTTGTTTAGTCTCAATTTGAAATTGAAAAGGTGTAGAACAAGTAGAATCGTTTAACCAATAAAACGTTTTGCTGGATAAGAGTCGATATGACAAGACAAGTTGGCGCTGAAATTTAAATTTTGCAAAAGGACAGAAAAAAATGCCCCTACCCGTGACAGCCTTTAACAAATTTATTGTGACTTTTCACTCCACCATTAGGGAAGGAGTGGAAATCTGGAGTGAAGGGTGCAGAACTTCACAATAAAACGCATAGAATAATCACTCCGGAATCAGAATGGTGCCAATAAAACGCGCCCATTGGCATAGACCATGAAATTTGCCTACAGCATGATATTTGCCCTGCACACAATAGTGCAGTTTTGCGAAATTTTTTAATGAAGCATTTCCTAATCACTGCTAGAGAGAGGAAGTACCATTAACTGGCCAACACGTTTTCCATATTTATCACCAAATGAATTTTTCTTCTGGAATAATTTAAAAAATAAATTATATAATTAACAGAATTTTTATGAAACTGTAGAGACGTTAAAAGAAACAATAATTACCGAATGCAAGAGAGTATCTCAGTATCAATTGGCAAACATGAGGCAGGAATGTTATGATCAATAAGCATATTGTTTAGCTGCATATGAAGACCTGTTTAAACACATTATTTAAAAATGTTAAGTTCACCGAGTTCAGTTATCGACTAATATAAATTAGAACTCGGTGTCGCTTTAGCTCAATGGTTAGAGCATCTGCCGCGTAAGCAGAAGACTCGAGTTCGATTCTCGATTGCGGCGGAAAATTTTTTCCGCCAAAACTTTGTATTAGTGCTTATTTCAATTTAATTATCTACAGTGACTTTCAAAAAGGGTGCTACAAATGGGAATTTTTTTTATTATCGGTTTTTATAAAAAATTATTGACACCGAACGCTTCTGCATCCCTTAAAGTCAAATTGGAAAATGTCAGATGAAATTTAGCTTGAACGGTATACAGCGTGGACACCGAGAAATTAAGACGGCTTAAGAGTAAAGTGCCCTTATAAGATACAAGAAAATGTCATAAGAATAAGTTGTTCTAAATTAAAAGTTATAGCTAAATATGAAATTACAGCCTTCTGTCTCAAAAATAAAGAAATCACAATTTATTGTGAACTACTCTTTATGCACACATTAGGAAATACTGGTTGAATTAAAGTATCCGCCAAAATAATATGAACAGGAAAACACAAAATTCGTTCTTATTTCTCAATTATTTCATTTGATTCTGAGAGATTATTTCAATGCGATCCGAAACTTTGTGCTTTCTTGTAGCACACTGTATTATTCACTAACAATCTCCTTATTTAATTAATTTATTTAACTATCAGTTTATTCCCATAGTAATGAAAACAATTACTCCTGTGGCAGTAAACTGAAGGTTAAAGTTAACTTCTGATAGAAAAACTGGCCCTTAGTGCATTTTAGAATTTTGAACAATTTTTTCCTTTACTGTTATGCTCTAAAATTTACAAGTGAACCAATATTTGCAAATATTTGATTTTACATGCTATTTCCCTATGTCCGAAAAACGAATCAACACCGCGTATAACTCATTATAATCAATCACTTTTATACAAGATATTTTCCTTCAAAATTAATTGTTAAGGAGCTATTTAAAAAATTTGCACCCTGTGTAGCACCCCATGTAGCTACAGAGTTACAGTTAAAGCCCGTTCACAATGACTTAACGTAAGAAAATTAACCTCTAAATACATGTTTGAAGCGTTTTGTTTTAATGTAAATACGTAAAATTCTAAACTGAAACTAATTAATGTATTTAATTATGAACAGTAAATCATTTAAATTTAGAATTACATCGTTTACATTAACAAACAGTGCATTCAAATTATTAATTTACGTTGCGTTAAGTGATTGTGAACGAGGTATTACTGTTCAGTTACATAAATGCATTATCCATAACCACAGTCAATCCCGAAATGACTTTTTCCGTGTAGTTAACAGAAAAATGGCACAATGTTTAATCATAAATCGTGAAGACTTGTCTTGTTAGCAACACTTTTCTTCACGTTTCCGTTAGCAACACATTTTTTAATTAATTTTGACGTATCAGAGGTCGAGGATTGATTGATGTCACAGATTGATGTTTTGTTACTATAGGTGAGTTCGGCAATGCCCTCGGCGATTCGAGCAGAGCTAGTGAGATTTTGAACAGCTGATCACAGAGTGCTCCACATGAGCAAACTTAATGACGAACGATTTCGAGCAATTAGAGTATAGATTCTGACAGTTGACTTTGCAAATAAACAGAATTTTATTAATTCTTCTCTTGAAGACAATCCTAATATTTGAAATACTCTATTTACTTCCAACAGTCACTTTTGTTATTCACTTTTAGAAATTGGTTGTATTCCTCATCATCAAACACTATTTCTTGAAATTAATTATGCTCATTATAATATCACAAAATCTTTTAAACGGACACTAATTATTATTATTATATATAATATAAATATATATTAATATTATACATGTAAATATGTATTAATATTATATTATTATAGTAAATTATTTTTAGATTAAAAAAAAAATTAAGTTACTTTTTCTGTTTCCGTTGACAACCTTGTTTATTTTGACAACATGTTTATATTTTTCACTTCTGAAGAAGTTGTCGAACGACTGCGAAACGTTAAGTGTTTATGCGCCATTTAGTGTCCGTTTAAAAGATTTTGTGATACAATTTTCATCGGACAAGAACCAGCTTTAATTAAGCTCATTATAATGTTGAGGTTCGTCTTACTTTCGTTATTTTACACAGTACAACACTAATGGCCGATTTTTTCACTGTGTTTAACCTAAGGTTAATTTATCTAACAGGTGGAATGTGACGTACAGTTGGCCATGCACATACCATGTGTCACATTCTAACTTGGTAGATAAATTTAACTTCAAGATAAGGCGATGAAGAAATCAGGCATAAATCGTTAAAATTAGACGACGATTATTCTTAATTCATGAAAATATATGAACATAACCTACTTGACAAGTTCTAAATCTAAGAGCTCCTCCAAAATATTCCGAGCTGAGCGAGCGCGATCTTTTTCATCTGATCTTTATTTGTCGAACGCTCCAGATCTGTCAAAGTAAGCTCGACTTTTCATTACCGAACGATTCAGAGGTGATTGATGAAAAAGATCGCATTGCCGAACTCAGCTAGTGTCAACAAATGCTTAACACCTTGACGTATAATTTTGTGGTATAATTATTATTATTCGTCGACACTCTCATAATTTTAGCGTTATTTTCGTCAACTACACGAAAAAATAGCATGATCTACACGTTAGAAAAGTGAATTTCCATGTTCGTGTAAATTTGATCCACTCGTGAGCTAACGCTCACTCGTGAATTCAAACATTTACACTCACTGGAAAACTGTCACTTTTCTAAACTTGTAAATCAATATACTATTTTAGCTTTGTAGGTAGTTACAATAGCGAACAAAAATGTGACACATCGTGCATATTGAGACAAATTTGATAAAGCAGGCTGTACTAAGACAGTTATAACAAAACACAAAAAAGATTTGAAATGTCAAACTTAATAAACATTTAATATGTACTTAACAAAATAAGGAGCTTATTAATAAGAAATGAAGTGCCCAGATTTTATTGTTCGCTGCTGTATCTCTGTACTGTGACTTTTGCTCCTGCAAAGAGGAGTAGTACATCTCTAATAATACCAGTGCCTCTACAGCACCAAAATCAAACAAGAACTTTAGCAACTAGACATTTCCCTAGGAGTTAAGGAGGTTAGATCAATATTTATAAAATGAGTATCTGGTTTCTCAATTCACACATTTCTTTTAACGATAAGAAACAAGTTTTAAAAAAAAACAAAAATTTATTCTTAAATTACGTCTTAAAACTTACAGAACACAATTCGCATTCAAAATTGTCCACGTTTACTTGCCACACACCACTAGCACCGCCGCTATGCTTCTTTTGTTTTTGTCTTGGGCTTCTTTAGCTTTTTAAGGCCATCCAAGTTGGCCTTGAGAAAGTTACTGTATGCTACCTGGAACTTGTTGATATCCTTCTGGTGGATCACAGTTGATATCTTGGCATTCTTGGACTTGGCCCTCACCTTACACATAAACTCCTGCGGAACAGGCAATGGAGGCTTTCCGGCACGTGGCTTGGGTTTATCGTGACCGTCATCTGCAAGCTTCACATCAAAACCAGCCTGGCAAAAAGAAAAGAATCACTTACATCGCTTGAAAGTCATCGTCACCGAGCCGTTGAGGCGAGCTTTCTGGAACATCTTGGTTAATTCGTTAAGGAACTGAAATTTGAATAAATAGGTTATGTCTGTGTTGTTCCTAATTCGCTGTACTTACAGGTTCATTGTCTAATAATACCATTATGTATAAGTCTTGATTACCACTTAGGTATGTCTTAAAAATCTTAAATTTAATTATAATGTAATGTGGAACATTCCACGTTTCGTTTCGAAACGAATCAGCGCCACCTGTATTACATATTACATTTTACATTACGCAATTTGCATTCGCCATTCGCGCCAGCAATCGTGAAATTAAAATCGCCAGTATTTGTCCGTGAAATCGCCCAATATCGCCAACCATAAAATTAGCACGAAATTTAAGGACGTAATTAAGACTATTTGAATTCATACTGCACTTAAATCTTTAAAAAGCGGCAATGTCTTCGTCAAATTATAGGGTGTACTCGAGATGACGCTCGGGACAGATCTGAGCAGAAGTGTGAGGGAGAGCGAATGCGTTTCAGTGCATGTACGAGTGAGAAGAAGGAACACTCCGAGCTCCCCGAGCATCAACTCGAATTCACCCATAGTGGAAACTATAAATTATTGCTACCTATTACTTTTTATCTTCATGTATTATCAGTAAAATTAACAGAATAAAAATTATCAGCATTACCAACAGGCCTCCTTTATGGGATTATCACATTTTGTTAACCATCCTAAATAAGCACAATTTTACATCTAAGAATATTTGACTGTTTATTATAAAAAAATAAAAACACACCCCTTGTCCAGTTTTCTTTTTCCCATGCTGAACAATATTTTTTTGCCACTTACTATATTTTCCCATTTCTCTATTTTACACAAGTGAATTTGAAAGTTGATTATGACGTAACAGCACAACTGACAACATCACATCGACGCACGGTATATTCATCAATCAGAGGCGCTTTCCTTTTAACCGTCGGAGTTACTCAGAGTAGCTCTAACTGATCTGCAAGATGTTCCTTTTGATAAGAGTAGTTTTCACCAACTGATCCTGTTTTTACCTGCGTCCGTCCCCTCAAGCACCTACTTTTAAAACTTATCATTTTGAATAAAAAGAGAGGGGATAACAGAAATCCGTAAAAGCATTTTTGTTTCGGTTATGTTTGCGACATCTCATACATACAAAATGACCCTCGTTAAATTGCAGGGTCCCGAAACATAGGCGCCATGCACATGTCTGCGTTCAGCGCCGCCTGGCGTGGTGATTTGTGAATTAGTGATATGAAAATATTTCTTGAGACTGATTGCATGGGAATAACATCACTCTTATGACAATTTACGATTGTAGTACATAATACTGGAGCTTCCTGGCAGAAATACATTACAATATTCAAGCTCAAATGTACACTAATAATTTGAAACAACTCGTATTTTCATACCACTAATGCAGAATATGGTCATTGGTGGCGCTGGCTTCGCATGTGCATGGTCCCTATATCTACTTTTTTAAACACACAAAAGTTTTGAATACACGCATTATTGATGTTATTCATTTCTGAAAAATCTGCAAATTAAACCTGTGAAATGTCAAGTAATTTAGGCTGCGTCCGACTCGTTGTTAAACAAGACCGACCATGATCGAATTCGTCCGATTCATGCTGAGACTCCTGGTCAAACTATGGACAACGCGATCACATTTTTAAGGTTGAGTCCGCCTCGTTGTTAAACAAGACCGACCACTGTTGAATTCGTCCGATTCATTCTCAGACTCCAGTGGTCAGACACTCGCGTCTATATCGCAACACTAGTGATTTCTTTTGCGCATGCGTATTATTTGACTTTTCCCTCTAAATTTTGAAAACGTGTAGATACTCAGTAAATACCATGCGACTTATGTTATATTTAGTGAAATACTGTCATTTTTTTTCTTGTACACTTTAATCCAGTAGGTACTTTCGAATCCGAGCGGGCTCGTCTTCAGTGATACAATGGTGAGTTCTACCTTACGGAAACGAGCCCAGCCGGATTCGAAAGTACCTACTATGGATTAAAGTGTACAAAAGAAAGACTGAGTATTTCATTAAATAAAATCGCTTCAAAAAATTATAAAACCAGCCAAAAAAAAAAAGAAAGAAGAATTATTACAAACAGGATCATACACAAAATAAAATCCAGAAATAGTATTACAAAATTTTATTCAATATTATAAAAAGAAACAAACAATAATATTCTGTGTACAGCAACAAAGAAAATTTTGTATAATGTATGTATGTACAATTGTACATATAATAAAAAATGGAAATAAATTTTAAAAAGTAACACGCAGAATCTTAAATTATTAATTATTTCAATAAAAATTTGGCAAATTCAATTTTCTATGTAATAAGTAATTACTGTTAAAAAACAATTAATTGAAACTATATATGTATTTTCGCAAAAGTTAATTAATATATTATTAATTTAATCATTCAATAGAAAATAAATAAATAAAGTAAATAAATACGAAACCATCCTTATCCGGGTTTGGAACTGACAGTAATACCACACCAACCAATTGTTTAAACAAGCCAGGGGAATTACAGGCAGAGTTACATTTAATTAATATGTGATAAGAAAAGTCTTGTACTGCAATAAATATGTTTTAATCTTTTCTAGACCGGTTTCGCATAAAGCATCATCAGTAGAATTACAACAACCGTCAAGATAATTATAAGAAAATTAAATACTTAAAAGTAACAAAGAACTTACAGTATCCTCTAACAAAAATTTTTGTAAATGACAGATGTTTTTTGTAAATAAATAAATAAAATTTGAAATGTTGAGGAAAGTTTTTTAACTAGCACGGTACTGTACGTGCAGTAAAATATTTGATACATGTTGAAGAATCAAATGCAATTCCAATTAATGGATTTGAAAAAATTATCAGTAGGAAAAGATGTTTGTTCATCAAGAACTATTTTGGAAAGTAAATGATAATTTAAAAATATTTCTAAATTTTCTGCTATATCTAATTTGTTTCCTTTTTGAAGATTATGTAATGATTTAGTATTTGAGGAAGAATCAAACGCATGTGAACTGTCAATAAGATGATTAGCAAAGCTTGAATCAGATTTATTTAATCGTAATGATCTTAAATGTTCTTTAATACGAGTTTGAAGACTTCTTCCTGTTTGTCCAATGTATATCGCTTTACAGGAATCGCATGTTAAAGAATAAACTCCACTTTTTAACAAATTATCAAAAGTATCTTTGTTATTACAAAATAAATTTAATAAATTTAATTGATTGCTGAAAGAAATATTTAAATCTAAAGATTTTAATTTTAATAGACAGACTTCCAACATATGGAATATAGAAAAAGTTATTATTAGATAAATTTGAATTTACTATTGATTGTGGGTAAATAATATTATTTAATAGTTTGTTTTTAACTCTATTAAAAATATTAAAAATGATATTAACTGGAAAATTATTAAGATAACCAACTTGTAAAATAATATTAATTTCACTTCTAAAATTTGTTTCATTCATAGGAATAGAAAAAGAACGGTGAAAGAACGATCGAAAAGCAGCAACTTTGTGTTCAAATGGGTGAAAAGAATTAAAATTTATACAATTATATGTTTGAGTAGGTTTACGATAAATTTTATACTGAAGATAATTATTACATTTAGTAATAGTTATGTCTAAATAATTGATTGAGCTATTAATTTCTTTTTCTAATGTAAATTTGATATTTTGATGTAAAGAATTAAATTCTTCTAAAAGATTTGTGAGAGTTGAAGGAGGGCCATCATAAATAATAAGGATGTCGTCAACATACCTAGCATAAAATTTAGTATATTTTTTACAAAGATTCATAGAAGAAAAATATTCATTTTCTAAATTATCCATAAAAAGATCCGCTAAAAGAGGAGATAATCCGCATCCCATTGCTAAACCATCTTTTTGTGAATAAAATTTATTGTTAAATACAAAAAAAATTTGTTCAAGAATAGTTTTTAATAGTGACTGGATAAATCTAAAGTTTTCTGTTGACAAATCAGAAGAAAGTAAGTGATCATTAATAATCCATTAATCCATACATTCAGAGGCAGGAATAGAAGTAAAAAGGTTACAAACATCTAAGGAAATTAAAAAGGAATTATTAGTTATATGAGTTAAGTTTTTCAATAAGCTTTTTTTGATACTAAATTTTGGTTTATATTGTAAATGAATTTTATAAAAAGAGACTAAAAATTTTGATAAAACATGTGCTGGAGAGTTAATATTTTTAACAAACTATTAAATAATATTATTTATCCACAATCAATAGTAAATTCAAATTTATCTAATAATAACTTTTTCTCTATTCCATATGTTGGAAGTCTGTCTATTAAAATTAAAAAATTATTAAAATCTTTAAGTTTAAATATTTCTTTTAGCAATCAATTAAATTTATTACATTTATTTTGTAATAACAAAGATACTTTTGATAATTTGTTAAAAAGTGGAGTTTATTCTTTAACATGCGATTCTTGTAAAGCGATATACATTGGACAAACAGGAAGAAGTCTTCAAACACGTATTAAAGAACATTTAAGATCATTACGATTAAATAAATCTGATTCAAGCATTGCTAATCATCTTATTGACAGTTCACATACGTTTGATTTTTCCTCAAATACTAAATTATTATATAATCTTCAAAAAGGAAACAACTTAGATATAGCAGAAAATTTAGAAATATTTTTAAATTATCATTTACATTCCAAAACAGTTCTTAATGAACAAACATCTTTTACTACTGATAATTTTTTCAAATCCATTAATTGGAATTGCATTTGATTCTTCAACATGTATCAAATATTTTACTGCACGTACAGTACTGTACCAGTTAAAAAACATTCCTCAACTTTTCAAATTTTATTTATTTATTTACAAAAAACATCTGTCATTTACAAAAAAATTTCGAATACTCTACACATGCTTATTATACATTATTAGAGGATACTGTAAGTTCTTTATTACTTTTAAGTATTTAATTTTCTTATAATTCTTTATCTTGAAGGTTGTTGTAATTCTACTGATCATGCTTTATGCGAAACTGGTCTAGAAAAGATTAAAACATATTTATTGCAGTACAAGACTTTTCTTATCACATATTAATTAAATTATTACTGCAAACATCATGGAGAACATATCTAATAGAGTTACATTTATTAAAATTCCTTCTGAAAGCAAAATAAACAAATTCTGTAGGCACAAAAATATCTTCTAGTCACATAATAATTTATGATTTTAATGATAATATTCTTCATAAATTTAATAACTTATTTAATAACATATTATTATTCAGTATTGTTGTATTGTCACAAATTAATATTATAGTAGATACGAAACATATCGGCACCTTCGATGTGAGTCTGATTTTTAATCTTGAGTAGAGCAATTTTGAATAAAGTATAACAACTTCTCTGCCTCTGTGGAGGCAAGAGGTTATTAAAATTTATTGGACATTTTTGAGTAAAAATATTTTGCAGAAGCTCATATGGTAAAGTTTTTCGATGATATGTTTTCAATAAATCTCTTTCATGAATTTGCGTATTTATTGTCCTACTATTATTGCATAGCATGTAAAATACCATGTATTACACTAAAATTTAACATTAACATCAAACTGATAATACTCATTCTACGATGATGCCTTGTTTGAAAATAATCAAATCGGCAAGTTTCGTATCTGTTATAGGCTGCGTTTAGTTCATGGGCAACGTTGTCAATTTCGTTTAGTCCATAGTTATTTTACGTTGTCTGACTAATCAGCTGAGTGGTCACAGTGGTCGTGATGTGAGATGCGACCATTAGGCAACTACGGTGGGTATGAGTTCCGTTTAGAAAACAGTCCGCCCGAGCTCGTTAAACTTTGACGGTTCGTCTATCAACTAAACGCAGCCTTAATATTAATCTGTGGCATTATTGGGTTAACGTGTGCAGTAATTAATTAGCACTTTGTCAAACCATTGAATAAGTAACTAAAGAAGTTTCCTATCATTCACACTTCCTATGCTTAATTTATGAATAAGAATAACTCAGATATTCCGGATATGTTCATACTAATGCAACCGATTACCTGCATGCAATCTTAAAACACTTTTATACACTTTCTTTCCATAAACACTGTCCGTAGTGGTTCAAAAAATGTTTGTTTGTATAATTACCTGTAATTCCTAAATAATACCAGTTGTCATTCCAGAAAATTGCAACGATACTTCCTCCTCCCGACAAGCACCGGAATGCAAATGTCACATAAAATAGAGAATTGCAGAAAACTCAGAAAAATACCTGAAAAAGCAAATACATTATAGTGTCGATAATCAGTAAAATAAAATACGAACTTAGCTTTGAAATTTAGTACATAACCTATTTAATGTCGCTCTGACCAAAGATTAGCTCTGACTATGAAAAGCTGAAAAAGAAGTAATTGCACTGTATTAATATACATTTAACTATGATTGCAGAATACACTACAGGATTTTACTGGTACTTCAGACTTGCAATTACCAATTAACACTTGTATCGAGCACTTTTGCTGCTTTAGGTGCATTTTACGTGCCTTGCTCGTACAGGTCAAATCATGGTTTATGTCGTTTTACACGTTAATAAGAAGTTAAAATAACGTCCTCAACAGTCGTACGAGGTCGTGCAGTGTACTTGATGGCTGGGAGTAAATTTGCACATATCCTGTTCTTAATAAATCGTATTGTATTTACCGAGTATCTACACCACCGATCTACACGTTTTCAAAATTTAGAGGGAAAATTCAAATAATACGCATGCGCACAAGAAATCACTAGTGTTGGGATACAGACGCGAGTCTGGTCAGGCCGTGGGCGATGTGGTCACATTTTAAAACGCAACCAGTCGTTAAGGACTCCCCATACCAACGCGAAACTTTCGCTGCCGCTACTGTTGCGAAACCGCAGCGGACCAATATACACGGCGGTATAGGAACAGTGCACATGCCTGCGTTCAGCGACGCCTGGCGGTGATTTATGCATTAGTGGTAGGAAGACATTGTTTTTAGGTTAATACACCTGTGACACGTTGAAGTGACGTTATTAACGTCACTCTGTAATTTTTAATTTTGCAATTACAATGGATGTTGAAATATATTTTAAAATCTTGTTTATGTAAGTGGACGACCAGCTGGTAGTGGCCGGCCATCAGGCGCAGTCACCCTATGCATAACTTCAATAGCCGAGCGAAAATTTTGGTATTTGCTGAAGAAATTTTGCATGGCATTGATGGTCAATAAAATTTTTGGTTGTGCGCAGATTTGTTGTTATATCTTGTAATTGTATTAATATTTAGAGCTTTTTCTAAATTTACTCAAATCTTGCAACAAGTTTTATCGTTTGATGATCAGTACAATTTCTAAATATGCAAAATTTATGCAAATCCTGCGTGGTGTCATTAATAGATGTGAAAATATATTACAAATTGAATTCTATTGTTTATGAGCACAGTATTTCAGAAAACACATCAGAAGATCGGCAGTTGATTATTGTTGGACATGGGCGTTTTCCGTTATTTCTAAATTTTTCCTTTCAAACACAATGGATTTTAAATGCATGACCTCCGTACACAAATTTATGGAAATTTGCCTAACTGGAACGTATTCTTCACTCTTTTTTGCTCTTTTACACCCATTTGTATAAATAAAATGGGTAACGACAGTGACTCTTAGAATTAATGTAAAAGTGCTATAAAATAAACAAAAATCTGAGTACAAACCTCAATTTAAGAAACATCACTAATATAATCAGTCTTTTAATACAATTAACACAAAGTATTCCAGTTAAATAGTATAAAACATGTTCCACATGCATTTGACCAGGGTCTGAGCACTCTCTTACAAAAGCAGTTATCACGAATGCATTCCAGTCTTAATTTTAGTACATCACAACAGATGGCACTACGTGTACTATTTCTTTGTGCGCAAACGCACGCTCCTAACGAACAACGACGCGGCGCGGCGTGTGAATCACTAGCAATCGTTTTTGTAGGTATCTGTTGTGTTTACGTGTTTTTCGTTTATTGTTATAAATTGTGATTATTGAAAACTGTACTTTTAAGGTATGTAATTCGTTATTTTCTGTTTAATAACTAGATGAAAATAGTTTAAGCTTTAGCAATATACTAAAATGTCCTTCGTAACAAATTATAATTTATAAAACAACTGCAAAACAGACTTAACTATACATGTGTTTCTTGTGCTAGTTTTGAAAAATTTTCTTGTTAAGTACAAGAAAAGTTAAAAACTAACAAGTACCTATTATAAAAAAGAGTACCTACATGTATGCAGATATGAAAAACGAAGCATTTTAGGCCACATGTTTTTATTAAAATCAGCCCATGAATCAAGGTAGATTTAAAAACTTTGAGCTGTCGTTGCAGCTACCCCTAAATGTTAAATTATTGTGAATGGCTGGGATAATTTATAAACTCAGTTACAACAGCCAGTAGCGACAAGTGAGTTTATAAACAGTCCGAGCAATTTAGAATAATTTAACATTTAGGAGCAGCTGTAATAAATACTAAAATTAGATAAATCCATTGTCATGTAAGCTATAAGCTATTATTGATTGATTGATTGTAACATATAGAAACATCTTATGTAAAAGGCTGAATTAATGTTATTGCTATGTTTTTACGTTACTCATAATCAGTATGAATAAATTATTTACACAATTTTTTTTCCTAGTACAAATATGGTTTACCATACCTGTGCTGTGCCTGGCTGCGAGGATAAAATATCAACGAGGCATCGTTTTCCCAACCCTGAGAAGGATAAGCATCATTATGATTCATGGATTCTTTTGATAGCTAATCCAAAGCTACGTGACATGGATCCACAGCATGTTTATTACTCTTATAGGGTGTGTCATAAACATTTTAGTCCTGAAGACAAATCAACGAATATATATCTGAAGAAGACAACATTACCTTCATTGAATTTACCTTCATCGGTTCTGGTTGATAAACCTCCTCTTAATCCAGTTGCTATTGCTACTAGTTCTAGAATCTCAGCAATTGAATGTTCATCAGAACAAGGTTAGTGTCTTATTTATATAATGGTCCAAAATACTTATATTTCTAATAAAATAATTTAGTCTATAATTCATTTATTTTTGCCGAAACCACAAATATAAAATTTGAATTTTTGATGTTTTTTGAAGAATACTTTCATTTTTAATTGATATTTTTGTCCACTTTTATTCAGTTCATTTATGTATCCTAAAGTGATCGCTGCATTTGTATTAACCAATTTGTTTTGTTTTTTCAGTTGAAATACATACTGAAGTTCGACAATATCAACCTACCTCCACAGATCAGCTATGCTGTACTCCTACAAGAGGTAAGTGTATTCACACATTCTTAAATTACTTTTATCTTTAAAATTCAAGTATGGCAATCAAGAAACATTACAGTTTTTATTGATGTAGTGAAAGCTTTTTAAACAAAAGTTTTTAACAAAAAATTGCTTAGAATTAAAATGATGTTGCTTAGCTCACAAACTGTATCCAACTAAGCTATATTTCTCAAACAGAAAGTGCATTTATTAATTGTTACAAGTTTCCAGAATTACCAGAGTCGTTACTTCACTCCCTTGGGGTCACACGTTCGGCTGAATTAACACCAAAGGCTAAAGCTTTATACAAGAAAGCTAAACACTACATAGTTTTTGCTTCTGTGTATAAGATCCGCAATAAATCTTTCAGAAGACGTTTGAAATGTGCAAGGAAGATGTTCTCCAATTCTAAATGTGGTCTTCGAACTGAGGCTGTTAATTTTTGTATGCAGCAGTTATTGAGGAGGGCAACGAAGCCCAAGGGAAGGCGATATTCTCTTGAAGAAAAGCTAATGTCCTTGACATAATATAAAACTTCTGAGCCTGGATACAGGTTCTTATGTAAATTTTTCAATCTGCCATCACGAAGGACTCTTACAAGATTAGGTACTCAATAAGATACCTTTTATTAATTAATTAATACCATTTTGTTACTTATTTTGTGTGTGTTTACTGTTTGGAATTATGGATTGTTCATATTTTTTATAGTTAATAAAAAAATATAAAACGAAATAATTGTGTTAATATTTTTTTTCGAAGTAACATTTTATTTTACGATAAAACGAAATTTGTTAAGTGCCTTTTTCTGCTTAACAAATTTCTTTTTTTATAAAATAAAAATAACATTTTAATTATACTATGGGGAGGTTATTCAAAATTTCCCGCTTTAATATATTAGTGTTAGTTCATCTCGTTAGAGGGCGCTGAAATGAATAACAGAGAAAGGCTGGAAGAGGCGCATCTATTCTAACTATCTCACCTATGCATTTGACATGAAGTCGGTCTGATGATCGGTTGGGGATATTGTTTATATTGACTTCTTCACATGAAACGCATACCATCAGTATCCTGACCGTAAATGTATTCACAATACCAAGACTAACCATCCGTTAATCATCAACCGCATTTGAAACTGGCCTACATTTGTTGACTTGCTTTCCGACTTCTCATGAAATTCTTCAAACTTTCATTTCATCTGAGTCTCCTGCACATTTTTCGAATAGAGTACGTTGTACGTAATGACTAATCGATATTGAAATCTATGAATCACTTTCAAAACAGCATACAAACTTAAATGTTTCAATCCATATATATTTTCTTGCTACTGTCTGGATAATTGTAAAATTTAACATTCTTCCTGTTACTATATCCTGTTACATCCTTCCTGTCCCTATATGGACCTGCTCACACCAGGACGCGCGAATTCCGCAACGGTCGCGGCAGTGCAGCGTTGTTTGACGCTGCATGTACGGTTTTTTCCGCCGCCGCTGCAGTTTCGCGTATATTAAAAATGGCGTTAATAGAAAAATTAATCGAAATTGTTAAGCTGTATCCTATCATTTACGATTTAAATCATGAAGACTACAAAAATGTGAGGAGAAAGGACGAGGTTTGGTAGCAGAGAGGGTTAGAGCTAAAAGAAAATTGTAGGTTTGCTTATATATTTTTAAATACCGTATGTTCAATCGAAAAGAAACTGTAGCAGGCTTTGAAAGTATATCCTAGTCCATATACAGACGAAAAAATCGCGTGAGCACTACGAAACTTTCGCATTGGTGTGAATACCGAGTTTCGCTGCCGTACCGCCGGCGAATTTTTCGCAGCGGAAAGTTTGCGTCGCGAAAGTTTCGCGTCGGTGTGGGGAGTCCTTTATATGACGGTCCGACGTCTGACCGTGGTCCGGCCAGTCGTGTCAGCAGGGTTGCCAACTGTTGAAATACGCATTATCGTACATCACACTCCAAATTACCGTACGAGGCTTGTAATTACCGTATGTATCACATATGCCTGTTTTAGATGGTCATATTTTTGTATGAAATTTATTGCGAAGTGAGAGAGATGAGCTACCACAGTGAATGTTGATTGCTTGAATTGGCACTTCTCACTCACTATGTAATAAATTTCATACAAAAATATGACCGTGTAAAACGGGCAATAGGCAAAGGCGTTGTTTAAATAAATAATTTAATAAAAATGGATAATTATGGATTATTTTTTTACATTGTATGAACCATGGCCTTCTAAATGAAAAGCGAGTTTATTTATTTACAATTTTCAATCATATTCATCAACATTTTATACACATTTATAATTATAATTATTAGTTTTTAGAAGATAACGTAAGTTGTTTACTATTTTTAAGTATTGTATTACATTATCTTTAATTTTTACTTGAAGGTTGAGAAAAAAAATTGTTATAATTGTTCTACTGATAATGCCTGTTTGATGAAACCGGTTTAGAAGTATCTGATTAAATACTTTGTAGTAAAGAAGACTTCCCATTTAATTTTATTACCTAGTGTCATATTTAGGGGGAAGAAAATTTTAACTGCGTGTCTTGAAAGATTTTTGCGTTTTCGCAGCCTCGTAAGCTTTTAGGCAAATTAAATATTAATATGACGTTTTAAATTTTGACGCCAAACTACTGACGTGCATAAATTACAGCGACATTGTGAAGTACCAACCAAAATGCATCTAGGAATTTTGCTTTTTAGCAACATAATTCAACGGGTAGTGGTTTTTTAATTTTGAAACAGACAATAACTTGACATAATAGGTAGTAAAAATTAAGCAACTACAAATTACAAAACATTTAATAATAAATTTTTGTATTCAAATTACCGTACATTTGATGTACGGTAATGTGTTTGGACCGTACACCGTACATTTCAAAAAATTACCGTACCCGTACGATAATTACCGTACAGTGGCAACACTGCCACGCAGGGTTGCCAACCTCCAAAACGCTAATTTCTGCAGGACGATGTTTAAAATTCGTCACATTTCGTCACCCGCGACAAATTTGAAATTTGCCGCATACTGTCTACTGTCTGTGACACATACGTACTACGTCTATACATGATGATATGACAAAGTGGTCAAGAAGAACTGTTTGAGTTGGCAATACAATTATGAGCATTTTTTATTCGGCTATTTGCAACACTGCAACCGGATTATGTTTTGTTGGTTTATCTGACTTTGCCTGAACAGCGACAAGGTTATGTGAATAAAAATTAGCGTTTTAATTTGAATTTCAAATGTCAAATGACGCTTGTAAATTGACGGCGGTCAGTGTCAAGTCCATGTCAAGTCATTAGCAACCGGAAATTACTCCAGTTGTACCATTTAAAAATAAGATTCAGCACTACCAACTCAAACAGTGATTCTTGACCACTTTGTATTTATGTCAGACTGAAAATCAAACAGGTTATGTTTATATAGTGACATGTGATCGAATTTGTTCCATTTGCATTGTGTTCAGAGTAACTCTGAGTAGCTTTCCATTTGTAATTCAATATGTATATTCGTTTTAGATGACTTGGACTGCCCCAAGTCACCTACGTCAACGAAATGTGCATTCGTTTTAGATTTTCGGCCCGCCGGTTTTGACATTGACATATTCGTTTTAATTGCCACTACGGCAACGCTGGTGTTGACGTAATGCGCACCTACTCGAGAGTGGGGTCTAGTTGCGTCAGCCGCAGGTTAACCTTAATTTTTATAAACAATTTAAGTAGCGACATCTTGCAATCGCTTTTTGACCTAACATCGCAGTAGGATTGACAAATTGAAGCTAGTTCGCCACATAATAAGTCATCCCATGCGAGGCGGCCGTGCTTGCTGTCAAAGCATATGAGAATTTTAGAAAAATTTTGTGCAAATCGGTTTTGATTACAGCAGATTCCTCGAGCATGCTCATATGCTTCGACAGCAAGCACGGCCGCCTCGCATGGGATGACTTATTATGTGGCGAACTAGCTTCAATTTGTCAATCCTACTGCGATGTTAGGTCAAAAAGCGATTGCAAGATGTCGCTACTTAAATTGTTTATTACCTTCACATCGCAAGGGCGAATAAGACAGATCGGTTTGGTTTGCAGTGGATTTCTCGAGCTACGGTTCTGCTGACGAAGGCCCAACTAGGCCTGAAACAGCTGTACGGAGCATGCTCGAGGAATCTGCTGTAATCAAAACCGATTTGCACAAAATTTTTCTTAATTTTTATGTTTATTTGAGTTGTTTCTTACTGCGGATATCACATATATAGAGCGAATTATGTATATGTTCGTTGCCAAAACATTCCCGCTGTATATGTTCATAAGTAAATACAAAATTCTATGCCCGAATTCATAATACTTTCTTGAGACTTCTTTGAATAAAACCGGCAGAAGGCCATTATGCTCATAATAACAAATAATACAAAGTCGTAATATAAAAATGAGTTTAATATGTTAAATTAGTAAGCTTATGTAGTTATTAATATCAAGTCATTACAAAATCTATTCGTTTTAGATAAATTTCTGGTACAACCACAACTTGACCTATATGTGCACTAATTACTTGACGATGACGTTATTGTGGCAAACCCAGGATTTCTAAAACGAATATACCTAAATGTGATCAGATAAGTTCAAATCAAAGTTACTCTGAACTACTAGAACACAATGCAAATGGAACAAAATCGATCACATGTCACTATAGGCGTTTGCGATAATTGGAGCGGTGTATACCGGTTAGCCTATTTTCTCACTCTTACATGCATTAAACGCATTCGTTCTATCTCACTCTTCTACCTCGATTCATGTACCGCTCCAATTATCGTAAACGTCTTATATAAACATAACCTGTTTGATTTTCAGTCTGACATAAATATATTAAATTACTTGACATTTCACAGGTTTAATTCCCAGACTTTTCAGAAATGAATAACATAAATAATGCGTGTATTCAAAACCTTTGTCTGTTTGAAAAAGTAGGTATTACCTGCAAATGAATATTTATATTCGTTTCGGGACCCTGCCATTTAAGGAGAGCCATTTTGTATGTAATTATTTATGGTATGTATGAGATGTCGCAAACATAACCGAAACAAAAATTCTTTTACGGATTTCTGTCTAATTTCTGTTATCCCCTCTCTCTTTATTCAAAATGATAAGTTTTAAAAGTAGGTGCTTGAGGAGACGGACGCAGGTAAAAACAGGATCAGTTGGTGAAAACTACTCTTATCAAATGGAACATGTTGCGGATCAGTTAAGCACGATATACAGACGAGCGTCTAGCTGCAGATCCCCCTACAGCCAATCAGAACAAGGATAGCTCAAATTACCAATCACATTATACTGTGGCCAATTAAAATAGGACAAAGTAATTCAAATTCTTGAATTCAAGCTTACGAATACAGTTCCAATAGTGGTGTGGTTCACATTAAAAGACACTAATTATACTGGTGAAGCAAAATAACGTTTAAAACTTAGAGAATCTTTAAAAAAAATATGGTAACTGGTACTGGTAGCCGTCATCAGGCCGTCATGGTGCTCATAACCTCGCTTTAAATTTGAGTTAATAATTTGACACGTAAGTCAGACCGCAATATTTTTAAGTTTAAGTTCATTATGATTAAAACGTGTAAATTTTTAGTGTACACAAGATCAGCTGTTATGTCATAAATATGGATTTTGCACAAACACAGCAAATCGTGTTAGATATTTTACAACGTGCTTCCAGTTAGAACTCGGAGATCCTTAAACCAGCAGAAACTCAACCTGGCTTTTATACCATGTTTCTTTTGTATTAATATATTATTTTTACTTACAGCAATTAAAAATATGATATCCAATGCCAATCGTAATATTCATTTGAACATCGAGTCAGGGTGGATACTGTTATATTTCAAGAATGGCATCAAATGGTGTTAAAATACAATACATACGATAAGTAAGAAAATTGCATGACACTTTGAACTCTAATGAGATGTGTTTTATTTCAGTGATCTGAATCTGATCAGAAGAAACAGAGTTTAAAGGAGATCCATTTCTAATTTCAGTGAAACTTTCAACTAAATAGCTACATAACTAGCAGTTTTAAATGGCTTGGAATTGATTTTATTAAAACTATAAGGGCTGGTACTTTAGTCACTGGTTAACTTTAATCTTTTGTAATACGAATCCTTTTAACGGACACTGAAAATGCACATTTTTTCTGGAATATAATTCTAATTCTCATTTAACATACTGTGAATCTAATCTACTTCTTTTGGGGAAGGTTTTCCTGGACGAATTATGGCATTTCTTTTTTCCTTTGTTGATTGATATCTAAAATGAATTATAAATTATGTATTTTGTAAAAAACAAAGCAATTTAAAATGTTTGCATGTACAGGTTTTTTTTTGCACCCCACATGTAGGTTTACTTTAGGAGCTTGAAAACTCTAAAAAATAATACATAAAAAGTGAGCAAATAAAAATTAAATTAGAGTAGGCGGTGGTGCAAAGAAAATGTATGTCTGTGATTAACTGAATTAATTAATGTAATACATTCATGGGCTGTCAAATTTATTGACTTTTTATTTAATCACAGACATACATTTTCTTTGCACCGCCTGCTCTAATCTGATTTTTATTTGCTCACAGGTTATAAATCCCTACAACTTTTGTATTTACAGTTTTTCTCTAGGTGTTAAAGTATCTAGACAGGGTGTAAATATTAAAAAAAAAACACCAATACAGTGCTTGGCATTAAAAACTAACCAAAAAACCACAATTTCGTTCGAAAATAATGAATCTTATTGATAAAGAGTAAATATGATCATATTATCAAGGCAGAATTTTTCAACAGAAGTGAGGCTTTGGGTTGGCAGAACGTTTTATTTTTAATGCCGAGCACTGTACCTATGGTAAGTTCCATATAAATTTGCTGGTAAACGATTAGGTCCTGGGTATGCATTATAAATACATAGAAGCTTGAAAGAATAATCTAATGATCAGACAATGAAAGCTGATGTTCAATGTTTGTAAAATGAATTTTCCAGTAAAATTATATGGAACATATTTATATTTATAATTTATTTTTTATTTTTTGATTTGTCTTGCATGAATGCTGGACCCTGTTAACCATTTTATTCATTAATTTTAAGTAATTGCGTATCTTAGATAATAAGTCGTAATTTTTACTATTTTTACAATATTCTGAAACCTCAGTAATGTTATTATTAATTTCTGTGTGTACTGTTTGTAAATTATTATTTCTTTTTAAAATTTTTAAAGGCATTTGAATTTCCTCTTTGTCTTAATTATTGTGAACTTCGTTACTTGTGGATACCTATACCTTTTTTGTTAATAATACCTACTTTATGTATGTGTTTACATACAATAGCATGTATTAAATAATCTGTGCATGTACAAGAATATACGTGCACGCAACATTCACATATAACACATTTCAATTTACATTAATGGCTGCTACTCAAATTAATTTTTTTCACACTATAATTACTTTCATCAGAATTAATAGTCCAATTAGTAACTTCTTGTATAACACTTTCTTGTTCTGCAGCATCATCAGTTGTGATATACATACTATCGCAGGTAGTAGCAGTTTTCAATCCGGAACATAGGATGTTAGCATGATTATCTTCGATAATGCCATATTTGATTAAAATTATATTAAAAACATCAAAAAATAAATTCAAATATTAATTTCAATTTAAATATTTAATTAATTATTTAAATTTTTTAATTTAAAAATATTTGAATTTATTTTTTGATGTTTTTAATATGATTTTAATTAAAAATATCATTATTAAGGGAACTCGTGCTAATGTTCCATGTTCACGGAGTATGTGAGTTGTAGAAACGTATATGCATGTATGTACAATGTTAATACTGCCAAAATGTAACGTCTTGTTTAACATTATGATCGACATCTAAATGGCGTTCTAAATTTTCATTTTCTAATATTTCAAATTTTGTAAATGTAAAATCACAATTAGTTTCTAAATTTATTTTTCTGACAACATTTTCCACAATGTTATTTTTGTTTAAATGTTTAAAATTAGTTATATTTGACTTATATATTGAGCCACAAACATGATAAATAAAAGTATTTTCATTCATTGCTGTATTTCTTTCTCCAGCTTTAAGCTAAAACGTTCTTTTGGTTCACCAGCTCAATAGTACCGTTTAATATGAGTCACACCACTATTATTGAAACTGTATTCCTAAGTTTGAATTCAAAAATTTGAATTACTTTGCCTTATTCTAATTGGCTAAAGTGGTATACGCTTCTGATTGGTAATTTGACCTATCCTTGTTATGATTGGCTGTAGGTGGATCTGCAGCCAGACGCTCGTGATATACAGAACACTGGTACGCTCACTCGCCGTCATTTTGCGATTCAAATTTTGAGCAAGTTCAGAGCGAAGCTGAAGTGCGCAAACAAACTCACTGTCGTAATGGAACGCTCTAGAAAAGTTCGTTACGTATAATCACTGCATTTCGTGTAATTGTGTCGATATAAACGACATTTTAAAAATTATATGGGTAAATGATTTCCAAAATTGTCAGTTAAATACGCGTTTGCAAATTTTTATGCAATCACATGTATCAAAATTACCCCTTCCTAAGTGAGCGCCAAATTTCAATACTGAGTTGACTTCAAACGTAGTGCTTGAGCGGCAAGGGGGGAGATCGAAATCTCAGTTCAAACTCACTTGTTCGTGCTAAAAGGAACGACATTTATATGATCTGAGATGAGCATATCTGAGATTTGTGGCAAAAGGAATGCAGCTAATGTTACATAATTATAGGCGCCATGCACATCTCTGCGTTCAGCGCCGCCTGACGTGGTGATTTGTGAATTACTGATATGAAAATATTTCTTGAGACTCATTGCATGGGAATATTATTTCTGATGAACACATGTAAATACTGAACATAAGTGTCATTAATGACCATTAATGACGTTTAGTGACAGTCCTTCATACGTTGGTGCCATCTAGTGATAAAATTGAAATCTCGCAAGTAGGCACTACTTTTGGCTCCTTCGACGGCTAATCAAGGTAGACTGGTAATGCCACTGCAACCTAGGATGGTTTGTTTGAAAGCAACATCATCAGATCTCGCGGAGGGATGGAAAGGTGGGATACTGTTTACTCGTCCCTAATGCACATAGGCGCGTTCATTAAATGGAGGTAAAAATCGAATATTACAAAAAATATACTTGTTAATTGAAATGATAATAGATTATTCATTACGAAATAGAATTATTAATTTAATTAATTAGTTATTTATATTGCATTAATTCATTAAATACAGATACACGCAATAAGACTAGTATCTACGCCTATGAGCTCTGTTGCGTTACACGACATCCGCCGAAAATTATCGACTAATTTCAACATTATAATGAGCATAATTAATTTCAAGAAATAGTGTTTGATGGTGAAGAATTCAACCAATTTCTAAAAGTGAATAATAAAAGTGACTGTTGGAAGAAAAGAGTATTTCAAATACGGTGTATTTTTTTTAAAATGCCATAAAGGTTGGCCATGAAAATTAAAACTCATGTCGTAGCTTGGCATCTAACACATGCCAAAACTCACAATTTAAAGTACATGAATGGAGCTAGGACACGAATTTTCTTTTCCACAGCCACCCCTTATGGCATTTTTAAAAAAACACATAGTAGTATTAAGATCGTCTTCAAGAGAAGAATCCATAAAACTCTGTTTATTTACAAACTCAACTGTCAGAATCTAGACTCCATTTGCTCGAAATCGTTCGTCATTAATAGCGTTTTCGATTCACGTGCACCGGTTGCACTGAGTATATTTGCATCTTCTCTTAACCTCATGTAATAACACGAGATGAAAATACTCTGAGTGCGCACTAAAGCGGTCAATCGAAAACGCTATAAGTTTGCTCATGTGGAGCACTCTGTGATCAGCTGATTAAAATCTCACTAGCTCTGCTCGAATCGCCGAGCGCATTGCCGAACTCACCTTGTATATCGTGAGTTAGAGCTACTCTGAGTAGCTCCGACGGTTAAAAGGAAAGCGCCTCTGATTTAAAATGATCTGATCATATTGAATTACAAATGGAAAGCTACTCTTTAGGGACAGCTTGGGGTTTCCGTGGCTACAATTACTGAGTGCGCATGTGCGAAAACTGGCGGACTTTCCACAAACGGCCGCGTGAGGCGCACCGGTAACTTCATCAATTGCTTTTAAGTGGGCGTTTTTTAATTCAGCATTTTGTGTGATGGATGCGGAGAGATGAGAAAGATTGAACAGAAAATCTTCTTTGTTAGATATAATAAATTTATGTTGTGTAGAAAGCCTGAAGTTGTGTAAAACAACATCGCATTCTATGATTTGCTTGTAATTATTTCTATCCGTGCCATTTTTTCAACCAGTGACATCTAGTAGCAATAAGATGAAGGCCCGCCAGTAACGGCCATATTGGCTCTGAAAACGGTAGTACGAACATCAAAGGTGCCGACACGAGCAGTATAGGTACAGACTGATCATTATACATTGTCAAAGAAAAACTACTTTCCTCGAGTACATCAAACTTTAGGTCCTAACTCATATTAGCCACATTAGGTCTGTTTGTATTGCTCGGAGTTACTCTAAAAGCTGTCACGTGCAGTTTTCAGTCAAATTCGTTTATCTCGTGTTGACAAACTTCGAATTTGACTGAAAACTACACGTGATTGCTTTTAGAGTAACTCCGAGCAATAGAGCACTTTTCAGAATTAACCGGTTACTCCACCGGTAGATATTTTAAAATTCTAAAATCCACTGTAAAGCTATATTATGTTATTATAGCTATAATAAGTATATAATAATACAGATATAATAAGTTAATTACTCAATATGTTATTATAGCTATAATAAGTATATAATAATACAGTTATAATAAGTTAATTACTCATTATAGCTAAAATAACATAATCAGGGCTATTCTGTAGCATTGATATGCACATCAATATTGATATGGTCTTCAATAATTGAAGAGAACTTGATACGATTTCATAACAATTCAAGTCGATTGCCGACCGCCTTTAAGGCGGCAATTGCAATTTATTTCTAACGAAAAATTAAAAATGAGTGGGAAAATTTTCCTTTTAGCGACGTTTTACAAAAATTAATTTTCTTCCATAAATTGATATGCTCAGCAAGTGAGTTGTTGCTTACAGAATACCGATTTTGCAAGGTCACTTGTTACACAGCATATCAAGTCCATATCAATTGATATGAAAGTTACAGAATAGACCCCAATTATAGCTTTACAGTGGATTTTAGAATTTTAAAATGTCTACCGGTGGAATAACCGGTTAATTCTGAAAAGTGCCCATACAAACAAACAGACCTATAATTTGACACTTGAGTTTGACGGTGTTACATGGTGCTACTTTTGTTAGTTTGCGAATTTTCTATAGTATTTTACCGACAATAGTCTTTTTCAAGACCACATAGCGTATTTGCCATTATTTCAGGTTCTGTCTGGTGTTTTCGTAAGTAAATTTTATGCAATGATTAATTAAAAACATCATAGTCTTCTAAATCAAAAGCGAGTTCTAACTGGCCTGGGCGTTTTGAAAAATTTACATTGAATTTTTGTGCTCGAGAAAACGCCAAAAGTCGACACTTTGGCGCTGGTTATGGGGCACTGACGGCAATGTGTGAAGTCATTAGTGTCAATCAATGTGAGTTCACGCAAAATTAATTAATATTGTAATTACCGTAATACAAGATAATTTATGTGGTATAACCTTTATAGGTTCATGCACAAATCATTTGATCTCGTCGGAGTGAAGTACGCTTGCGCAATAAAGAAAGACTGGCACTTTAAAAAGCTTTCGTGTTATGAATAGGTATATAATTACAACACGTTACATAAAAGAGTTTCTACTTTTGATAATATGAAACGTGTTAAAAAAGGCGTTGATAATTACGCACAATGAGAAAATAAGCTCTATTATACATGTTGTAGCTTACCACAGAAATTCTGAGTATATGCAGGTAAGATTTTCATCTAAAACCGTAATAGTTTAATGCTAAATTAAATTGTCGAAATTGGACATAAATACTCCACCTTATTCGAACGTAAATAATATCCAGTATGCTCAAATTTTTATAACAATAACATTAATTGTTCTTACACGAACTCATCCACCATTCACATGTGACAGAACTGTCAAGATTTTAGGTTAAGAAAGCGCCCTATAAGCAGTGCTTGGCGGAGCACGCCTGGGGGGCGTTCAAGTTTTACGCCGAACGTTACCGGACGTTGTATTTGTCGTTCACAAATCAACGCCGACTATTTTGTCAAGCGTTCATATTTAATGCCAGACGTCGTCGGACAGAGAACTTTTTACCTATCTTTAACAGATGGGTAAAAATTGTCCCGCATGCGCAAAAGTATGTTTTGTGTTATTGCACGTGTTGTTGTCTGTCGTGCTAACCTACGTATCCGTTAAAAACAACACCACAAAACAAATAGCAATATTGAATATAATGGAAAATAATAGATTGCTATCTCTATTTGATGCAAGCTCTGGCCAGACATACAATGTGCTTATATCTGTCCATGATTATAATAAAGCCATTGCAGGTACTTAAAGAGATTAATTATCTTAATACAAAGGACATACTTTGAATATTTTGCCATAATTGTGGATCTGATATTCAACGCTATACCCGTGCTATACTTTAATTACCCGACTTTTGCACATAACCTATAATGTAAACACATAGACAAATATAAGACAGCTCATTCCCATGCTTTGACACTGGCAATGAGTGAACAGTGGCGGTGACGCGGGCAGTACTACCGAACTATTCAAATAGCGCCACTTTTAAAATATGGCTTCCATTCAGAATTTTATTTTATCATTTAATTTAATGTCAAGAAAATTATAATGATAAGAAATTTAATTTGAAAATATGCAAAGAGTAACCACAGCAATAATATTATAACTTTGGTTAATCCTTAATCATTTTCAGATTAAATTTCTTATCAATATATTTTTCACATTAAATTAAATGGCATTATGGCAAAAAACGTTGATTTCCATGTTTTAGGACGGTGATTTTAGAAAACACTAAAAAATTATGGATACAAATTTATTACAATGTTAATTTACATATTTAGCAAATCCTTAAGACTAAAGACGTTAGTCTAATAAATCTAAACTAAGACTTTATCATTGCCATACATAAAAAAGAGACGATATGAAATCAAATTCGTATCAATTTATTTGCATTATGAATATTGAGCAATCAGTATAAAATTAATGTGTTTTGCTATTTTTATATAAAGAAATCAGTACCATATTCAAATGTATGAAATGATAAGAACAAAAGCAACGGTTTATGAATATTATTGCTTAATAATAACATTGTAGTACAATATTGAAGGAACTAACAATATTGATAGTTGTAGGAACTAACTAATGCAGAAGGAATTAACAATATTGTTAGGTCCTTCTGCATTTACAATAAAAAAACAATACAATAGCTAATTTAATAATGCAACATTTTAGAAAACATTATACATATATTATACAGTTTCTTAAATTACAACTGTTCAACTATCAACCAAAATATATACACTATGTACTCAAAAGTGTACAAGGGACAATCACATAATGAATACTTAACCACAGGTCGAAAACTAAATTATTATATTAAGAAAAAAAAAATATCTGAACAAAAACAGAGATCCGTTTGTATATTGCTACCAACATTGGCCCATATCATAATCGTTTCACTAGCTACTTGAAACACCTCCAAACAAATTTTTAAACTAGACGTATGAATCTGTTTAGAAATTAAATACGTAATGAATACATACGAAAATGTAATTGCCCCTTTGACATTTTTGAGTAGTGTACTTACAATACAAAGTTTACAAATGTAGTATTTTTTGATATTTTGATTTGCTTTGAACCACAAACGATCTTTGCCTATCTTCCGTGAATTTATGCAAAATACAATTACATACGATATAAAAAAAATTGCTTGTAATACTTACTTTATGAACGTCACAATTACTGAAAGAAATATCTACATGCTCATATAAGACTTCAAGAATATTTTGTTTGATATTATTAATATGGGGATGATTTTCTAAGCATTTGTGAATTATATCATAAGCAAAGGTTACACATTGAATCATGCTATCGTGGCAGTAAAACAACTTTAAATTTGTGGGATCGTTTTCTTTGAAACTAATAAAATTGTGTACCATTTCAATACTGTCACTTTTAAAGCACCATGAACATTTTTCACAACCTGTCCTTAATTTTTTCATAAAGAATCCACAAACATACGCCGTACTTTCGGCATCAAAAGAATTACGATCAATACTAATGTTAACCATATTAAGTAATTCAGATGTTACAACGGGTGGTGTATGAATATTACTTGCAACTCCCAAAAAATCTTTTAATTTAACCAACATTTGACATTCATCTTCGCAATTTTTCGCCAACGTTTTACATGATGATAAATTATTGACTATTGCAGTTTTCATATAACTTAAGAATTGATGTGGAGTCGGATTAATGTTGTCTGCACCGTATTGACGCACCGTACTGAAATATTATTTAAATATTATATGGCTATCATTAAATGATATAATTAAATCAGTTACCTAAAGAAATTCTCTAATGGATCTTGTTGTACGCATCTAGTCTTCAATGTACCTTGCTCACTTTGGAAATAGTGAGCATACAACTTTTTCATTGAGTTCATCGTGAAGATGAGGCCCTTGATACAACGAGGAGCTTTGCATTGGACGCCATTTTTGAAAAACTTCCAATTTTCGAGTTTTGGAATAATGGTATTCCAAAACTTAATATGCCCACTTGAGCGACTTATCGCACGTTTCAGAGGTTTTCCTACAAAATCAAAACACAGTTTGTTAATATGAACACAACACTTTAAATTTTCGTAGATTACCTGGGAAATCTCTAATATTACGACTATTCAATGAATCAAAAATAGAGTCCAGGAGATGTGCAAATTCTGCAGTATATATTACCTCTGCTGGCAGATTTGCAAATGCCACCATCGATTCTATCGATGCTGCCACTATTGAACTGAAAATCTGGGCAGTAAATGAAACTTTCATTTTAACAAAACTTATATTTAATTTGAAATGTAACGGTTTAATTTTCCTCATTGCTAAAAAAAAACAAAATCAAATAATAAGATAACAATAATTAATGATTTTATGTATCCACCTTGAAAGCGTCTGGTCAAGTCAATTTTGTATGCTTCTTTAATGTATACCCACTTGGCTACCTTATTGATATCAAAATGAATATCATATTGATGTAATGTATTCCGGATGTTCTTGATAATATGGGGAGTATCATAGAATATGAATATTTTTCTTCCACTAATTACGATATGATGTCCTCCGTCATTTGTACTATTAACTAATTGGCTTACTGCCGCTACATTCGTAGTCCCTAAAAATAAATACGTGTAATGTTTTACATTCTGAACACAACAATTTAAAATTGACTTTTACCTTGGTCACAAACACAACCAACTACATGAATGTTTCTTTCAATTAAACAGGACAAAATATCAATTAATAAAATCTTCACAGAAACGGTTTTAATTTAATCTTTTGTAAAATAAAAAGCTATAGATTGCTTCCACTCTCCAGATAATGATGACAGCATAAAAACTAATGCATGGTTTGCTTCTTGGTTGGATCTTCCTAAATGTCCAAGATCTACATATCCAACAATTTTATCATGCGCCTTATCATAGGTTAATGCCTGTTTTAATGCTATTTCGTCGAATAATAAGACACATTGTTTCAATTCTTCTGAACAGCGAGCCAATCTTTTTTCTAAACTTATGATAATGTGCATATTAATTCCTACTGTTAAGGGAATGTCCTGTAATAATCTTTGTAATGTTGATCTCGATGGTAAGTTTAAAAAATTCCTGAGAAACCGGTAGCATTTTGGTCCACGCTTATACACAGCTAATGCAAAAATTTTGTCATCCCGGTTCCATGAAGGTTCATCCTTTTTAAAATTTCTGAACTGACTTCTAATTAAATTTGCCATTAAAATTTTGTTCCAACTTCCGAAAAACGTCAGTGTAACTGGCACGAGATAACATTTTTAAAGTGTTGCGTGATTTCTGTAACTGTGATTTTAATTTGCATATCCTTCCCTTTTGCACCGTATATTCTTTGTACAAGACCTTCTTGCGAGGTGATCAAATATTGAACCTTTTCTCACCAAACTTCCTCAAAATAGATTTGCGTGCTGTAAATAATAAAAATAAAATTACAATTCTGTGTCAATATTGCTACTAGTCAATAAAAAAATTATAATTAAAGCTGGTTCTTGTCCGATGAAAATTGTATCACAAACTCTTTTAAACGGACACTAAATGGCGCATAAACACTTAACGTTTCGCAGTCGTTCGACAGCTTCGTCAGAAGTGAAAAATATATTTTTCGAACTGTCGAACGACTGCGAAACGTTAAGTGTTTATACGCCATTTAGTGTCCGTTTAAAAGAGTTTGTGATACAATTTTCATCGGACAAGAACCAGCTTTAATAAAATTAATGCTAATTCAACCATGCGAAAAGCGCATTTCGACAAGATCGTGACCCTATAATTATTTCTGATTATCTATAAGTTATTTTACTAAGAACTAATATACCACAAAATGATTAATCAAATGAATTGATTACAAATGTACAAATGCGCGCCAACACCACTTCTACTCAGTACGGGGCTTTTATATGCTTTCCAAAGACGAATGAAGCTTCCTACAACTTTTTGTAGATTTTAGTAATTGGTTACAAATCACTAAATTTTTACGAATTATTTACACAAGATAGAGACTCAAAATTTCCTATTATAATAATCTCACTATATACAGGTTGAGTCCAAAAAAAAACGCCTACGCGAATAGCGTTGGTGTTTATTGTCGTATTTGAGCGGTCAAAAAATCAAACAAAATGGCAGAAAAAACTCAGCTGTTAACTTTTGTTTTTTAAATCTTTAAATGCAATGGTATGATTACTGTAATCAATATCGAAAGAACTTTTTTTTCTGCGATCAATGATGTGCTGCAACAAACACTTATTTTTCAAAACAATAGAAAACAATAAAAAGAAATAAATTAATTATTTACATGAAATGTCGTAATAAACAGTTGGTGAACAATAAATAGAGAGTTTTAGCAATTTTTACGATATGGATAACGTTTACGCTAAATGCTGTAAAAAGACTAACGCGCTTGATACATGTTTTACGGTAAATAGTGTAGTATCTATAAGTACTTCCTCATAGGCAAAAAAATGACGATAACTTTCAAATTCCTTTTTGTTATTTTTTTCTATTGTTTTGAAAAATAAGTGTTTGTTGCAGCACATCATTGAACGCAAAAAAAACGTTCTTTCGAAATTTATTACAGTAATCATACCATTGCATTTAAAAAACAAAAGTTGACAGCTGTCATGCAGCTGTCTTAAATATATTAAAGACAAAAGGTATGGTATTTTGTAAGTTTTTTCTGCCATTTCATTTGATTTTTTGACCGCTCAAATACGACAATAAACACCGACGCTATTCGCGTAGGCGTTTTTTTGGACTCAACATGTATATTTAAATATTTTCAATTCCAAAAGAAGCTCTAGAAATTTCCTCATTCAATAGCAAATCAGTATTTTAGGAAATGTAATTTGTGTGGTTGTAAATTATGAACTTACCTTATACGAAAGATAGCTACTGCTTTGATAAAATCATAATTATTGGCTGCCAATGTCAGGAAACGTAGTTATGTAACAGAATTTTTGGTATTTCGGAGAGACGTCAAAAAAATGTCCGAAATTTTCTGTCCGCAACTGTACATTTTGTTTTTTATTTGGTAATTTAAATGGAATTTTACCAGTTTACATCCCTGATGATGTCTGTGGTAGAAAGTCAAAAGAGCATAGGTCACATTTTCTGTAAAACGGAGTTATGTACGTAAATGCATTCAAAAATGAAATTTGTGAATATTTCGTCCGTTTTGATCGCCCGAATGTGAAATACTATAATGAATAACTATAGTTAAACCACAGCCTACCACAGTGTGTTAACTACGTAATTGTCTCCTCTGGCATTAATAAAAAATCGAACGCATTAATTTTTAAAACTACATTAATGTATTAGTAATAGAGATCGTGTTCTGAAATTCCATTAATAAATAAGCAAATAGTTATATTACACTAACAAAAACATTTTTGAAAAACGTCATAAGTTAGTTTTTTCAGCCGAAAAATGATTAAAAAAAGTAATTTCACCTTAGTAGAGAATTACGAATTATTTAGAAATATTTACATTTATAGACAATATGTATAATTAGATTTAGAAATTCTCGGCATTGGGGTACGAGACAGAATATTACGAACAATATTCAATTTCGACGAAGTAATTTTTTAAATTTAATACATTACATTTAATACAATTTGTACATTACATACATTAATAATAATGCTATTGCGTACTAAAGATGAGTATTACCGGAAAATGTTGTTTCTAGGTTTCATCTAAGTATGTTACAATTAACTAACATGACACTTACACATTACATATATACTTTAAATTATTTTCATTAAGATATGGTCAAAACACTAGCACTCACATATTGCCTGTAATTAACCACAAAACAAAAGGTTCTGTGTAAAATTCAAAATAATAAAATTTAGAAAATATGCATCCAGCATTACACATATGCATTACAGATGTTGACATCTCACATTAGTCAGGATGGGTCAGGATATTCAGACACAGGTATTGCAGTGACACCTATTTTCTATAAGTCGATTATTTTTGTCTGAAAACACCATCATCAGCGCCCCCCTTGTGGGTACGCCCAACTATATTCACGTTGCCAATTCCGTAATCCCTATGGGATGTCTTATATTTGTCTATGTGTAAACACGAATGAATACTGCTATCAGCTGTTTTGAAGCGTTTTGGGCGTTCACAAATCAACTACGTCCGGTACGTTACCCGACGCTTTTCCTAAAACAACCGGTTGTGAAACTTGAACGCCCCCCTGAACTGCACTTTTGCTCAGGCGAGATAGAACTCTGTTTTCATTTAGAAGGCCATGAAAAATATTTATTACGTTAAGTAGGTTATGTTTACACTTGAACAAAACCAGTTCATTTAGGAGTCATATTTTCGAAATGGCCAACGCATTGAAAACGGTGAATGGATATATTCTCTGACCGCATGTATGGAAGAAATTACTACTCATTTCCCCAATGTGGTATTTGATTATAATAATTTAAGTAAACATGTACAGAGAATTGTTGCACATTTCCGACAAACTGGCTCTGTTGATAAAGGAAAATCTGCTGGACGTTCGACAATTTTAGATGAAGATACTGTAGATGATATATGAACAGTATGGAATGCAGTCCTCATAAATCATTACGAAAATTGTCACAACAGACAGGTATTTTACAGAAATAAAAACTATTGCTAACGAAACATATGAACACATTTTCTTGCAGGACTGAGTTATGGAACATGCCAAAAGGCAGTAAAAAGGAAACTCCATTTGCATCCTTATAAAATTTCACTAATGCAAGAATCACTTCCTTCCGATTACGAGAAACGTTTACAATACTGTCATTGGTTCAATGAAAATGTTAATGACGAATTACTGAATTTATGCTTCTTTTCTGATGAAGCATGGTTTCATAAATTACATAAATTTACGGGTTACATAAATTCTCAAAACTGTCTGCAGAGGCTTCTGCCGAACTTTTTCAAACTCCGTTACATCCTATTAAAATTGGTGTTTGGGTTGCCATGTCAAGAAGAAGATTAATAGGCCCCATATTTTTTGAGGAAACTGTTACAGCAAATCGTTATATGGAATTTTAGAGCAATTTGTGGATCGGCTTCATGAAGACAAGTTACAGAAGGGATATTTTCAACATGACAATGCAACTGCACATACAGCTCAACAAACACGCCCATATTTAGAAGAGTTTTATGACAATAGAATAATATCGACAGGACTTTGGCCTCCAAGGTCACCAGACCTTACACCTCTCGATTATTTTTTATTTGGACATTTAAAAAACATTATATCGTACACGTATGCATACTCTAGACAAACTAAAAAATGCAATTACAAATGCTATTGATAACATAATGGAGCAGCAGTTACGCAATGTTTTCGAGAACATGAAAAGGAGAGTTACTTGTGTTAATAATAATGGTGGCCATATTGAGCACCTGCTCTAAATTAAAATTTATTTATATCAATGATGTGTGTATTACTGACTTTAACATATTTAAAATAAATAATTAAAATTTTATTTTATTTCATGTGAAAGAATTGATTGTTAGGTAAGGTTAAGAAATGTATCCAACTTCACTATAGACATGACAGAGGATGTAAATTTTGATATCACGTCCCTGGAAAGTAGTTTTTTCTGAACAATGTAACTCGTGTCTAAATAAAAACCTGGTCAAGTAGGCTACATTTAGTAATTCTGCTATGTAAATGCAATGGAAAAATTATCGATCACAACCCACTTGACCAGATTTTTATTTAGACGCTCGTTATAATGGGCGCATTCAGGGACGCTCAGCGGCTGAGAGGCTAAGTAAGCAACTTCCCTGAATGGACAAGCTGACAGACCGCTGAAAGAAAGCCGCTGAGATATTTACTCAGCGCACAAATTGTAGGCTGAGTTCCTCAGCGCTGTGAAAAAAAAATGGTGGGGGCATAATTTAAATTTATTGGTTGAGTCTGTATTCAATTTTTCCAGTCGATGATTGGTCAAGCAGTTTATTCTGACCGTTGACTTGACGATTTTGTGCAGATTGACGGGATTGACCGTTTATTTAACTCGCCCATGTAGTAAGTCAAGCATGTGAGACAGCTGCCATTCAGAACTTCGTTCAGGGAATCTCTATGTGCTGACACTTAGAAAACGCTGACTAAATTACAGCTTAGCTAAGCCGCTGAGCGTCCCTGAATGCGCCCAATGATTAATGATCTGCCGTATATACTCTGCACGGTACAGAGCAGGTTCACTCTCCTTGGCGGGAAAATTTCCCGCGCAAACTGAGCCGCCATATTCCAGATGGAAAATCTGTCATGTGACTTGTTAGAGCGCATTCGACTGAATGCACGGAGTGTTTCTTTTTCTCCCTCTTACATGCACTGACACGTAGTCGCTCTCCCTCACACTTCTGCTCATTGCGTCCGTCGGGCATTATGTCGAATGCTCCTTTAAATTGCACAAATACGATCAGTGGTGTCTCGTGTAATTAGCAGCACAATAGGCGCCATGCACATCTCTGCGTTCAGTGCCGCCTGGCGTGATGATTTGTGAATTAGTGATATGAAAATATTTCTTTACACTCATTACATGGGAATAATATCACTCTTATGACAATTTACGATTGTAGTACGTAATACTTGAGCTTCCTGGTATTAAAATACATTACAATATTCAAGTTCAAATGTACACTGATAATTTGAAACAACTCGCATTTTCCTACCACTAATGCAGAATATGGTCATTGGTGGCGCTGGCTTCGCATGTGCATGGTCCCTATAGGTGCTTTCGATTATGCATGCTGGGGTGCACTGAGTAAACTTTAACTCTAGGCTTTCAAGTAGTGATCAGATAATTCAAATAAAAAATAATCTGTCATCCGATTATAAAAATATAACCTAAATCAATGCTGGGCAAGAGAGTCGTGGTGAGTTCATCCCATCTACAAGCAACAACTGTAATCGGCGACAGTCGAAACTATTCGCCACTCGTCGAAACATTATATTGCGCGTCGATGGTTCTAGGCGTGCCGACTTGAATTTGAAACTGGAATAAGCGCGAAACACTTGCGGAGAAGTATAAGGGGTGGTGGAACTGTTCCCCTATCGTTGGTCGGCCCTGACCTAAATAATTCGATTATCAAAAATATTTTTATTGCGGCACTGGTTTATACATCCGCAAAATGGCGCCAAGGTCAAAGAATTTTGCCCCGCCAGATCAAAGGTGCCGACAAACAGTTTCCATGTTGGTTATGCTGGGGTACAGTGATCTGATATGTCTATAGGTGTTTGTTCCATTAGCAGTTTCTGACTAGTTCGGTACCGTCAGAATCAATTCCCCACCAATGTAATGACCGATTTCAACAGCGCCATCAAGTGCACGACTTTGATGAATGAACGCTTTTGACGGTTTCGAACTATTCAGAACCTCCTAATGGAACAAACCTTATATGTCTCTCTCTCTCTCTCTCTATTAATGTGCAACATAGAAACATAAACTCTTCAGATATAACCATCATCGACTAACGTATTAAAATTACTCTCAAGTAAAACAATTAAGAAATTCAGTTTTAATTTTTCTACCTACAATGGAATGTCGCCTATTTTGTCGCCAAATCGCCAATTCAATTTTTAAATCGCAAACGGACTTACCAAGTCGCCCAATTGGCGATAAATCGCCAAACCTGGCAACACTGATTCGCGCAATCCAGACCCAGAGTTGCCAATATTGCCAACTTTTTCAAGCACGAAGTCGCCAAGCGTCTAAGAATAGCCTAGCTAGGATATATCGAGTGATCAAAATAATTTTACTTGTAGTTGGCCATGTCTCGAAAACGTAGCACTAATTCCAAACAAGTTTTATTTTTAAAGCCCACTAGAGTTAAAATTACTTTGATCAATCGATATATATGTAACTACCATCCTGATAATCAAAATCGACTACAGCGAAGTGAAATCGACACTTCCATTTTCAATAAATTAGTTGTGTAACTTTAGGTTTGACAGTGTTTGTCATGTACTTCTCAACCTATAAAATCTTATCAATCTCATTCGATTCCAAAGAAATACCTAAATATTCTTTATGGTTACTAATACTAACAGGTAATTCAGTTCGAGAACAATACCCTCGAGCGCAAGTTGGGCGTGTATCCCATCTCTTTCACACACGATTTCAAACTCATTTTGCATCTCGCTTATCTGTTTCAAGAAGTCTTGTTTTTGCATTATTTCCATAGCAACGATCGCACTTTTCACGCTCTACTTAAAAGTGGGTTGTGAAAAGTGCGCTCGTTGTCATGGTAATAGTGTAAACACAAGACGTCTGGGAATAGTTGAGTGAGATGCAAAATGAGTTTGAAATCATGCATGGGAAAGATGCGATACACGCTCAACTTGCTCTCGAAAATGTAGTTCTCGAACACAGCCCTGATTCTGTCTTGCACTAGCGTTTGAATTACTGCCTTTTGAATTGTTTTTAATTGAGGTATTTTTATTTGATTTGTCAACATGACAAAAGTTAATTTTGCAAATACAATTTACTTATGACCCCCTAAATTTGAAAAACACGAAAAATTTTTTTTACTTGCTAGAAAAAAGTCGGGTCCGAAAGGGTTAACAATATTAATACTAATTAGTAATTATTGATTAGTTAACTGAGCATACGGAATTGTTTTTTAAAATGTGAAAATTGGGTCTGTGACGTCATTCAATTTCGGAACGTACTGTCCTAGTTTTCGCGCGCTAAGTGCTTAACCTTATAGCGTTTTCGATTCACTTGCACCGGTTGCACTCAGTGTATTTGCATCTTCTTTTAACCTCATGTAATAACACGAGATGAAAATACTCTGAGATACTCTGAGAAGAAGATATTCTGAGTGCGCACTAGTGCGGTCAATCGAAAACGCTATTAGACCGTCTTTGATGTATGATAAGCGAAGGTTGATAATATATTTCATGGTTGAATCGATTTAATAGTACTCTCGCTTGAAATAATGCCAGAAATCTTGTCCAAGTATACACATAAGGCCTTTTCGGAAACTCGCTCGGAGCATAACCCGGGTAGAAATATGAGAAACAACGACTCTGTTTCCCGTGCATGTAAGAGTGAGAAAATAAATTAACCGGGGTAACCCGAGCGAGTTTCCGAAAAGGCCTATAAATTTCTGAGTGTAGCCATCATATGTTTTCCGTCATACATAAACAGTGCATATTATAAACACAAAATCCCTGCGTATTATTGGAGGTGTACCTATTCACGCAGAAATTGTGCGTGTGTTCTGAAAGAGTCATGCATTTTTGCCTGTCGAGTGCGGAATGAAAATGGCCGAGGAGAAAGTGTTCGTTTCCTTCTGTTGTCAGAGGTGCTTGCAGCCCCTCAGGTTGGACGATTCTTTGAACTCTTTAGGCGAGCATATTTTAGCTGAGTTAACACGTAAGTAAATCATGAGAAAGTGAGGCCTTAGTAGTAAATAAGCACATTTCACTTCACAGTGCCCATTAACTCAAATCCAGATGTCGATCTGGAATCTCAGGCCACGAGTTTTGATCATTATGTCCATCCTTGCCGACTATCAGATTCAGGGAACGGGGCCAATGGTTTTATGCTGATTTCAGATGGAAAAGAAGTCGACACTCTGAGTAATAAAATGAAGGTAAGATCAGCCACAATTATGAATTTAAGTCTCCAATGATCACGTAACGTTACAGGTTAGAGCAGCCTTGTTTGATACTCTATCAGGTAATTCGAATATAGACCATCCCCTGTGTGATGAATGCACAGACACACTAATAGAGATACTTGAGCAGCAGATCAAATTGACAGAGAGTGACTGCGAAGACTACAAGCAATATTTAAAAAAGTAAACCCCTTCTCCAAAAATAAGTAACTTAAATTGAACAACTTGTAACTTTCAGGTTAGAAAATGAGACCCAAGACATCAAATTCAACGACCTCAATAAAGAATTGGAGGACTTGGCAAACGAAGAGCAGCGATTGCTGGATGAATTAGTAGCCTTAAAAGATGAGGAGGCTGCCACTTTACAGGCGATAGCTGAGCAAGAAGCGGAGGCTTACCGGCTCGCGCAGGAAGAAAACAGGTACTGGAAGGAATACACGAAACATCGAAAGGACTTCTTGCACACAGATGATGAATATCGCAGTCTCGAGTGCCAATTAGTTTATACGCAGACACAGTTGGAAAAGCTGAAGAAGACCAATGTATTCAATGCAACCTTCCACATTTGGCATTCAGGGCACTTCGGTACCATCAATAATTTTAGGTTGGGTCGACTTCCGGCTGTGCCGGTTGATTGGTCAGAGATCAATGCCGCCTGGGGGCAGACAGCGTTACTATTGTCGGCTTTGGCACGTAAAATCAATCTCACTTTTGACAAGTACAAATTAGTTCCCTATGGAAATCACTCATACATTGAGGTGAGTTTCACTTGCACTAGTACATAAGGTGATTGAGATTACTTCCATCAGAAAGTGTGAAGAGAATGGATATCACAGATTAAGCGAAATACGTTTAAAAAATTCTATTCTAATTTATAACTAAGTAAAATCACAACTGTAAGTGATATTACACAGAGAATACAGCTGTAAAACTTTACTGTGATGCATGCCAGCTGATAAAAAAGCGATACGTCATAATTGATACTCGTACGAATACTTGAACTATAAAACTAATTAAAATCACTTATGACATTCAAAATCATACAAAAGTGCTGCTTACTGTGAAATGAGGTACCTTACGATTCACAAATGGTAGTGTTAAAAAAAAAAACAGGATAGCAGGGAGTCTTGAATTTTGTTAAATTTTTAATAGTTAGATGGTGTTAGTAATTTGCGTTTTATTATAATTTCTCATTGAATAAAAATTTATTTCATACGCATTCGTAACGTTCGGCAGGTTTAACTGGAACAAACACTTCTTGTAGTACATGTTTATTGTTTATAGATAAATCTAATGTACACAGGCAGGGCGTAAAATATGTCTATGTCTAATTATTTATGATTCCGGTCTTCATTGAAGTTGTAAAATGCGGACGAAATTAAATATTTACAATACAATTTAAAGTAAAATGAAAGAAAAACGCTACAAACCCAGCAAATCCTAAAGGCTTTCACCATAGATTAAAGACTATTATAGATAGCCAACTGTTCCAACATTTTGTTTTTCTAATTGCCGACTACTACCACTGCGGGGCGGTTAAACTAGTGGCGCCATATTTAAATATTAAACTTTCAAATTTCAATTATAGGAATTGTTTTAGTAAAGCTCTAAATTGGTTCGAAGTTGCACTGTAAAAAATTTTAATGTAAATTTACCTAAATAATCACTGGTTATTTGTTGCCAGCAAAAATAACGGTAAAAATACTTCTGTAAACATGGAAATTCCCGAAAGAAAGGAATTTACCATGTTTACAGAAGTATTTTTAACGTTATTTTTGCTGGCAACAAATAACCAGTGATTATTTGGGTAAATCTGCATTAAAGTTTTCTACAGTGTGTATTTCTCAAGCACTCTACTTTTTGCACTACTAGGAAAGTGAAAACGCATGAGAAATACAGTTCCGAACTCATTTAGAACTGTGCCGAACATAAATGATTGACACATGCATTCTTGATTAATGATACAACACTAAGAACTTTATTTTAACAGAAAATACAGAAATATATACAGCTTTATTAAATCTTTGTGTACCTACTGATAGTTTCTGCTTGTAAAATATTTTCCTCTATTTGTAATGGAGGCACGGGCAAATCAAATGTAGAAACAGTTGATGGACCTGGCGAGTTTAAATCAGCAACCTCTTTTGGAAAGTTTTTATTGCCTTTTAGTTGATAGTTACCTGTTAAAATAAGCAACATGAAAATCTTGCTCAAAAAGGCATGTCTTCTCTTAATTCCTTAAGGAACGAATGAGTTTTGAACATGTGGGTAAAAAAAATATTCTTTTTAACTGACATTTGTTATTCAAGTATGTATCTACATCCCCGAGTATGAATGGGGTGTTTGAATGAAAATTTACTTCAAGAACATAATATATCAGTCTAACTTGGACATGTGAAAATTGAAACGTTCAATATGCCCGAGTTAGTATGTACCTCATGGGGTTAAGACAGATAATTGCATTAATGTGATTTTGATGATGTAGTCAAGCAATAAAGTCTTGTTTCTCCCAAAGAAATTCAGACGAATGATTTAAACCTTTTTGACCATAATTATTAGAAATTCCAAAGACGATTTACCAAGGCAATATTATAAGTATTTGTTATGTTAATTTAAAGGTTGTATTAAAGTTAAACTGAGTAGCCGTAGTTTATTCAGTACGAGTTCTTACTTGCAATTAGTTTGTATTTAAAAATGGAGTTTATTTTGAACCTAACGTAACAGCTTTTTCGTTACTTTGACATCGTGGTCAGAAAGGACCAAATTACTCGCCAGAATTTTTATTGTAGCACAATAACGATATTAAATTACTCACTATGAACATTTAATGATGGCACAACTCCACATTTTAGTCTTGTTCTTGATTTAATTGTTGGATCATCAACTGCATATTTTACAGATGCATCAAAATTGTCATCACAGAGAACATAGTTTTTGTTGTTGTGAATTCTTTGTTTAATAAATCTTCTGGGTTAATAAGAATACACCACTGCTTGCAAAGCTATGAGAAGAAACAATTAATTTAATCAATTATTGTTATGTAGTGATTACGTGTCTCACCTCAAATTCGTTTGGATTTCTTTTTACTGTTTCATTACAGGAATTATTCCTGTAACAAGGTACACAACAAGTTATATACCTAAACCCCAAACTTTGTTCTGGAAACACCAACCAACACGAAATGAGACGCAGTACCAGTACATCACCGGAGCATTATTAAAAAAAGATTCAAAGATTGATATTACAGATAACTGTTCCAACTATTGTGTACAGCGCCACATGTAGTAGTTGTATGGTAGTTAAATTCAAACCTAGAGTTTGGCGCCGAAGGTGAAGTGCGCTAAGCCTGGCTTTCACCTTGCAATCCCAAAGTTTCTGAAGGGCTAAAGGGTGAGGGGAAGAAACAGTCAGTAGGCGTGTCCATGGCGTGTCGCTGATGAATCCCCATAATGCATGTATCTGTCGCCGTTGAAGTTTTCTAACTATGTGCATTCAGTGACTAACGAGTTAAGAATAACAGGAGAGAGCTATACTAACAGTAGTTTCTCGTCCAAACTGGTCATTAAATATGGTCTCTGTATGTATAAAACAAGTTAACCACTTGATCAAACTTTCCTCCAATGAGGAAACCCAGGACCGTGTGGTATATTTTCTCAGTATGATGCAAGTCTTCGAAATGCCGCCCCTTACATTTTTTTTAAATATCCTTCGATTGTGATTTAAAAAAAATGCATAAAATATACGAATACTATTTTTATTTTGAAAATATAAACTTACGCTAAAATAATATCAATTATCAAAATTACCAAAGCGCGGCGGAGCTCTCCATAAGATATGCATTACTTGGTTACGCACGCAGCTCAGCTCCGCCGCACGTCGCGTAAATATACGCAATCTCATAAGAATACAGAAAAAGATATTTTGGGAGCCGCGCCGCGCTATGTCTGCTTCAGCCTTTAAAGGCTGTCGCTGTCGCACATACGAGCGCCGCTGCGACCCAAAGCGCGGTGGAGCTCCCCATTAGATATGCATTAAGCTGGATTTACATGGAGCGTTGAGCGTGTTAAAATGCCGGGCGTATTGTACTCTCATTGGCTACTGCTCTTTACGTAACGATCACTAACCAATGGGAGGACAGTACGCCCGGCGTTTTAACGCGCTCAACGCTCCATGTAAATCCAGCTTTACTTGGTCGCCTTGTTTGATCAAAAAAAGTTATTAGAAAAAGTTGTTTAGAATTACGAAATAACCCCAATTACCAAATTTGATTGAAAAATTTTAATTTTTAATTATTAAAAAAATAGAATTTCAATTTAATCTACAGCTTTACAAAACGCTAAAACTAACCGACTAAAACACACAGAATGAAAAAAACAGCTTAATCTAATATTTTACCAGGCCCCCATCGTGCAGTATGCATTTTTCGATACGTTTCCTATTATTCTTTACAACATTTTTTAGTTCCTGTGATGTTCAAGACAAGCTTGACGAACCCTGTTGCGTAAGTCTTCTGCATTATTATTTTGATTTTTGTACTCTTTCTGTTTAAAAATTTTCATTTAACCATTCGCGAACTATTCTAGCATTAAGAATAGTTAGAGAATGGTTAAATGAAAATTTAGGCAGAAACAGTCCTTTCATGTTTTGGTGTCCAAGATCTCCTGACTTAACACCTCTGGATTTTTATTTATGGGGAATACTTAAACAGAAAGTCTACAAAAATCAAAATAATAATGCAGAAGACCTACGCAACAGGATTCGTCAAGCTTGTCTTGAAATAACACCCCAGGAACTAAACAAAGTTGTAAAGAATAATAGAGAACGTATTGAAAAATGCATACAATTCATTAAAAATAACAAGCACAAAATAACTAGATCCCAGTATTTCAGTTTAGTTAATTTATATGCATCGTGATGCATATCTACCGGTTGTAAATTTTGACATCATCACTCCTGGTGAATATTCATATTTGGAAAAAATATTGATCATACTCTTCGATACCAACTGTGAATATGTGGAATTGCATTGGATCAGGGACATACTGCAAGGGTATACCTAGTCATAATCTTGATAGTATCTACCGTTTTGCTGTTTAAATAAATTTTTTAATTAATTAATTAATAGATTTCGCATGCTCTGTGACATCGATTCTCTTACTGGTTTTATTTTGTTGGGTATGATGATGTTTTCATTCACCCTAACGAAATATGTGCAAGTAGATTCAGTTTTAAACTGTATGTATATATTTGCGGCTTCTACTAGGTGCTCAGCGAACAAAAGGAACTACCCTTATATGGTTCTGGTGGATTTCGCTTTCTGTGGGATACAAAGTTTGATTCTGGAATGGTCGCATTCCTCGACTGCCTCCAGCAATTCAAAGAGAAGGTCGAACAAGTCGACAAGGATTTCCGTCTTCCATACAAAATGTGCAAGGGAAAAATTGAAGACACGACGACTTATTCCATCAAGTAAACGCAATAAATTTCGGTGAATCTCTGTCGCTGAACGTTTGCTTTCAGAATCCAGTTCAACTCGGAGGAGCAGTGGACGAAAGCGTTGAAGTTCATGCTGACAAATCTAAAATGGAGTCTGGCGTGGGTGTCTTCTCAGTTCAGCAACGAAGAAGACGAACTGCCGCCGATTACGTATAAGGAAAATTAGTATAATTCAATTGTGATTCGTTTCGTCCTTTTTTTGAGTTTCCGTTTGCCGTATTTTTAATAAAATATTTATATTTTTAGCTCAGCATTTCATTTCTCGAAGCCTTTCCATCTTTTAATGTTTTGAAAACGACGAAGCTGTCGAACGACGGCGAAACGTTAAGTGTTTTGTGCGCTATTTAGTGTCCGGTTTAAAGATTTTGTGACACAATTTTCATCGGACAAGAACCAACTTTAAAGTTTAGAACAAAGAATCATAACTAAGATCTTGAAAGCTTTAGTTTGTGCTTACTTGATCTAGGTTAGATAATGGAACAATTTTATTCAATCAAGGAATGAAGAGAGCGAATTGATTTGTCAGAACAAATCACCTTGTGATGCATTTCACCAGAGTGAACGCTGAAAAATTCCATGGCTTGCGCGATATACAACCTTTTTTCCTTGACACTGGTGACAATGTCAACTGTGACCGACGGATTTTCTGAATTATATAACTATGCTGAAGCTAAAGCGAAGACGGATGCTGAAACTACGGTCAACGTCGCGGATATCTTCTCTATTCCAAAACCCATCGAGAACCGTGTCTTCATCAACCATGTGGACAACTTCTGCGGCAAACATATATCAGCGGTAAGATCCCTAACCCATGCCCAAATCCTCAACCAATCCCATTATTTTGCAGTTCTTGACCGACCAAATACGTGGCGCGCTCAAGTTAGGCGGTGGCGGTGAAGGAGAGGAAGAGGAGGAAGAGAAGAAAACACCGAGAACAACTGACTTCGCCTCGAGATACGAAATAATCGGCACTATGAAGCAACCCCGCCGCAACAAATCTGAAGATGTGTTATATGTCGTGAACGACGCCAATGAAAATTTCCTAAATGAAATTATGAAGTGCGCCTTCGTGGTATACGACATAACAAGAGACCGTGATCAAATTCCTAAGGCATTGGATACGTTAAAAAGTAAGTCATCAAATTCGACGGACGTCACTTAACACGTGAATTCTTAGAGATAGAAAACGAAATCGAAAAGCTCAAGGAAGTGGGACCTAAGACCTTCAAGGACTACACAGAGCTCAGAGTTTTCGTGCTTATATCTACAGTTATGACCTGGGGACTCACCAAACCCATCGATCCAGTAAGATTAAGCAATCAATTTTCAATTTCAACTTTTAATAAGCCAAAATAGGACGACCCTGAGACGCCTTTCAACGAAACTGATTATAAAAAGAGAAAGCCCCATCCTAACTACAAGGAACATATCGCCTGCGAACGAGAAGTAGTCCTCAAAGGTAGAAAGGTGAGTCAAGTGCAAAAAACGTCGTATACTGATTATTATTATCACCATACGACATACATACGAGTTTTACCATCTAACATATTCCTACGATCAGTCTCAAGACTTACTTACTTAATGTATAGGTGCTGCTTTTCATAACCATACTAATGCTATCGTCATGTTTTATTATCATATCGCTTAATCGTAAAAATCCAATCTCTATATTATGTTTTGGTTATTACCAGTTTCAATTTACTTAAATATTAATTGACGCCATCTTTTTAATCACAAACGCCGTTTTAAATATTTTTCTTTACACAGTACAAAGATAAGCTACGAACCTTCGTCATATGCTCCGGAATTATCTATGGCGAAGAAGAGGAAGATTTGGAATTCTTTTTCAAACTAGCCTGGAAGAACGAAGAGTTCCTTCCGATCTTCCAACCGGGAAATAACTTCATTCCACTGATACACATAACAGACTTGTGCAGGTAATTCCCCTTCAGAGCCCAGTTTTGACACCCATAAAGTTTCTGATTTTAGAGTGATCCACGGCATCTTGGAGATAGCCCCCAAAAAGCCTCAGTACATTCTGGCTGTTGAACAGACTCCGTGCACTCTAAAGCAGATCATCAAGGGGTTAAGTAAAGCTCTTGGTAGAGACAAAGTCAAGGAAATCCCAAAGGAAGAGGCATTTCTAAACAGTGATATGACGGTAAGCATCGGGGGGGTTACCCACAGCAATAAAATAAGCGAATTTCAGCAAACGGTATTTGAAAGGAGTACCGTCAACTTGAACATGGAACCAGGGTTCATAGTGGACGATTTGGAACTAGAGTGGAAGAACGAGTTGAATCTCGCGGAAAACATCATGAATATAGCCACAGAATTTCGCACATCTAGGAAATTAATTCCAATTCGCATAATAATGCATGGGCCTCCTGCCGTTGGAAAAACAGGGTTGGCTTTGAATCTATGCGAGGTCTACGGAACGCAACACATTACCGTTAAAAACATGATCGAAAATACACTTAAAGACTTGGTAACCTTTAAAAGTTACTAGATAAATTCTAAGTAACTGCAATGAATTTTACAGAGAGATAAGATCGAGGCAGAAAAAGCGAGACTAAAGTTGAAAGAAGACAAGGTCAAAGATGAAGTCGAAGAAGAGACCGAAGAGGAAGAGGAGGAAGAAGGTGAAGAAGAAGTCGACATTGAAGACCTTGCTGAACAGATTCGTGACATCGAAGGCACAATGGCTACCTCGGAAAACGGAAAACTCCCCGATGATTACGTCGTACGCCTCTTAAAAAAGTATCTCTCCAGTAATAGATGCCAAAATCAAGGCTACATCTTGGATGGTTACCCCAAAACCTACGCCCAAGCAAAGGAGTTATTCGGCCAATCGTCCGAAGAAGGAGAAGAGGCACCAGAAGAGGAAGAAGAAGAGGGTGGCGTAGCAAAATCTAACAAAATACTCCCCACTCACGTGATAACACTTCAAGCAACAGATGAATTCATATGTGAAAGACTTATGAACTTATCCGAGAAAGAAATCCAAGTAAATTCCTCAAAGAGACTGCATTTAAAAGCAATAGAATTAAATTGTTTTAGGGGACCCATTACACTGAAGAAAATATCTTGCGTCGATTAAGCGAATTCCGACGAGTCAACACGGAGGATGACACAGTGTTGAATTTCTTTGATGAAATCGAAATTCATCCCATTGTAATCGACGTAATGGACGCCGAGTTAACAAATGCCGAGAACATCTTGACGTACGCTGTCGAACGTTTGGGGCCTGTGATGGGGCTTGCACCATCGGCAGAGGAGGAAGCCGAAATGTTGCGTTGTGAAGAGGATATGCGTAGGTTGGAACAGGAGAAAGAAGCCTTAGAGAAAGAGGTTAGTCTCAGTGACACAATCGGTAAGATGCTTGAAAATTGAGTTTTATAGCGTCTCGAGCTTCTAGCGATAGAGAGTTGCCAAAACGCCATGGAAGAGTGGACGGGTGCATTAGAGAAGCTCCAGATGGAAGAGGAGAAGCTGATGGTTGCCGAGAGCGAGCCGCTGAGGAATTATTTGATGAAATTTGTTTTCCCGACCTTGTCCAAGGGCTTGTTGGAGGTCGCTAGGATGAAACCTCGTGATCCGGTGGATTTCCTAGCAGAGTATTTATTCAAGGAAAATCCGGAAGGACACATGTTTGATCCGTCGTATACTAGAACGGGCGAGATGATCACAGAAGAGCAGATGAGTTTGGAGAACGTTAACAAAGAGGTGAATGAGAAAATAAATGACGCTATACAATAATCTTATTTTATTATATTACTGCAGTTTTTAATACAAAATAAATATATTTGAAGACGATAGTCAATCTAAATCAGAATCAGTGACCCGTCCAACTACATTCAAAGTTTTACACTGTACGGAAGTCGTCCGCTTAAAGTTTAAAACTGCACATTTTTATTACTTTTCATAACCAATCGGAAACTCTAGCGTCTATTTGTGGTTTCACAGCTCAAATTATGAAAAATCAATATTCCCAAATTCTTTTACTTCTCAATGTAGATTGTCCTATACATCAGAGAAATTATGTACATATTGCAAATTGGAATGTAATACACACAGTTAAAATTAAAACAAACAACGAATTGCAATTATACATTTTTATTAATATTTATTTTCAAATAACTATGCTATTACATTTCATAATAGAATAATACATTTGAATAATTATATATAAATAATCGTTATCATTCGTCAGTTTCACTACTGTAAACTATTAAGCAAGACTAAACCTTATTAATGGTCTTTATTACTTAAATTTAACGCACAAATTATCTTTTATTTTAACGGGGGGCGGCGCGCGTCTGCACCGACCCAGAGATATGGGGGCAAAAACGCTCCTCGGAGGCGGCATAATGCGCGCCGCCTATATCACTCTTCATTATTAAACCTATCAGTACTCCAGTAAATGCTGTACACAACAAAACTCGTCCTTAATACAATGGAAGATCGAGTCGATCGGTGAAGCGTGCGGGGAACCCCTGCGAAGCTGTCCAACGCGTGCGCCGTCGGAATAGACGGCACGGGGTTCCCCGTAACATGTGCAGAATTAAAGACACAGCGATCTGATTCGCGATTGAATATCGTGGACGATTTTCAACGGCTAATCAGATCCTCTCATGTTACTAGTGCACTACTTCCTACAATATATACATGATACACATATTACACCACTTTATATATACAGTAACAATTCAAACTTTCTGATACTAATGTATCCTAGGGGAACTACAACAATTTAAAAACGACTTTCTTTGCAACCGGATCACACTCAATTTTAACAATGGATTTCTTTCGTGGTGGACTAGTAACACTGATTTGAAATGAAAATGAGATGGGGCCAACAGAATCTTATTAAGTACATACATCCAAATGGGGCAAGTCTGATCATATTTTGCAAGATTAATGCCAAATTTACTGTAATTATTTCATGGTAGCAAACTTTAAAAAAGTAAACTTCAGCATCAGGAACAATCCCTAAACTTAGAATATCACGTATCTTCGACTCTAAATTCAAGGCAACTGTTGACCCCATTTATTACAAATTGCATGTGCTATAGTTGTGCAATCAAATCGAACAGAGATATGTAGTACATTCGCATCGAATAGAATGAAACATAACCGCATAAAGCACTTCGCTTGACCCGAGCCACCTCTACCAGAAGAGTCCGATAATAATAAATTAGCGAATCGCATTAAAAGTAAGGATCACACTCGTTTACGAAAAGCGTTAAATGATAAAACAGCGGAGAGCAAGCGGCTGAACTCATGGCTAAACTATGAAAAAGCGGAATCCATTGAGCATATTAAGTCCGTTCACGATCAGTCGAGAGCGCGCGTCTTCTTCTTAAGGTCAAGGTAGTCTTGGCTCTAGCAGACTAAATTAGGAAATAAAACCGACCCGGCACTCGGCAACTTAGTTGCGGGGTGTCGGGTTGATGGCGGAACCTTAAGAGAACTACTACAAACTAGGTGACACTAAGCAACATCGAGAATTGAGAGAAGAGTATAAAAGACGACTTCCTTAGGACTTGAGGAGCTTGTTGGCGCGCTGGTTCGCCACGGCAATGCGCGTTTCGTTGCTCTCGCCCTAAGCAACAAACACATGACCAGTGCTGGCTCTAGCGGCGCGATGGAACGGCGTCGTAGCCCCTCGCCGAAGCGAAGGGCCGCGACGCCGTCCCGTGCTGTGGTTGTGTGAGTGTGTGTCTACTTGAGGAGGTCGTGGGCTCGCTGGTTGGCCACCTCTATCCGCGTCTCGTTCGACTGACCCTGTCGTGTGCATGTTGAAAGGTACCAAGTATGAGTGTAGAATTATAGTAGTAGTAGTAGTTGTTGTTGTAGTTGATGTTGTAGAGTTGGAGTGGTAGTGATGATCGCAATGCAAACAAACAACATCCAGATTATTCGAAATAAACGCCAACAGTCCACAAGAATAACGCAAATGCTCACAAAGTATACCAAAACAAATACAAAATAATCTTCAAAACTGTGAACATCTGCTACGTACAGATGACAGAAGAACTTTGGTACAAGAATCACAGTTTATACCCCAAACTTGTTTTCTAGAATATCTCAAAAAATTATATCTTTCTAGTTGGCCGTGGAAATGGTAAGATAATTTTTTGAACATAAGTAGATCTGACTCTTCTTTAAACAACTGAAACTCATCTAACACTGACATTTACGCATATTCTGTAATCACCAGCGACGGCAGGTGCAAATGAAGTTGGGAGAGTGAACGATGTATGCTACGTATTGTTCGTTCTCTGTTTGTGTGTTAGACATAGTCAGCGTTCAGCGAATATGTCCACTGCCCTCCTAATTTCATTTACACCAGCAGCCGCTGGTAAACACTAGAGGTCTCTATTTCACGCATATGTCAGTGCACGTGTATACATGTAATACATGAATCATAATCTTAGTATGTGTACTTTGAATACATGGATACCGATAGCTCCTAGGGTGCGTCCACACATGTGACGTATTCGCGTATTCGATCATGATCGGAAGATAGGATATGATACGCAATAATGATGCATTTAATTGCGTCTCGTATCTTTTTTGTTACATCCGTATGTGCGTCTATTTTCCGACTTGATACAATTATATAGTCTGTTCGACGTTGCACGTTTGTCACTGTGAAATTAGATGCTGCTACCTATCCGTCCTGTGTTTGATGTTTCGGCGAAATACCGACTCCACGTGTGATGTAGTTGTATCGTATCCGCGTTTCAAATGATACAAAGTCTGCGGAGATGCGTCACGACAACACGTCCATACTTAGCGGATCATGTTATACAATCACGATCGGATACGCGGATACATTACATGTTTGGACGTACCCTAAAGACTAATAGATCTATAACCCTGCTCCATGCTATCAATAACTTTAGAAATCTACAAAACAATACATTTTACAAGCGAATTTACTGTACTATGAATTTTGAACAGATAACCACCTACAACCAATCATATGGAGTTTCGAAAACGTCAGAAAATTTCCAAACAATGATACCCTTGATGATTTTTCATTAATAAATGTTTCTACTCAATTCATTGTTTCTTTATTTTAATAATTACGTTCAAACGTCAATCTCATTAATCCTTGATACACTTTAAAAAAACACAAGCTCTCACATATCCAAGGCCTACTAGAGTGATAACAAGTGTCTAAATAAAAACCTGGTCAAGTAGGTTGTGATCGAGAATTTATCCATTACATTTACATAATAGAATTACTAAATGTAGCCTACTTGACCAGGTTTTTATTTAGACACTTGTTACATTTTATCATACAGGGAAAAGCAGCTAAGTTTGCAGTGACGTCATGAACACGTTTTCAGTAGTTCTAAAGCGACGTAATGGTTACAGTTTTATGCATAATTCTGTCGTACACAGGGTGGGTCAACGAAAACGAAACAGACTAAATATCTTTCAGGAAAATGTTTGTTTGAAAAAGCGCTAAAACACGTCAATTTATAATCCAAGAGGACAACACTTTTCTATCCTACATCCAACTGTCATCCATCACTCTTCCACCTCTCGAACCAATAGAATTTAAATAGGAAATATACCATGAATGGCACGTTATAAAAACCATGCATATTAAGCTAAGTTCCGCAATAAAAATTTTGCGTATCCGCAATGCATGTGAACTTAGCTTTAGAGTTCCTATATAAATAAGAGTTGGGACATGAGGGGTCACGTTTTGATTGGTTGGACCCAGTTTTCAGGGATAATTAGATTTTATCTATGATTTGACGTTCAAAATTTTTAATTGTCATTATAAGTTTTTGATATTAGCTGTCATTATGCCCTGATTGTTCAGCAACAAATTACAAAAATTTGTCGAAGCAAGACTTTTTACTCAACCGTTTTCCTAAAAATTTGAAATTGAGGCACAATTGGACATTAAATAGGCAAATTCAGAAGTGCAGTAATGAAGATTGTTTATTCTTTTTACAATGTAAAGCCGATTTTAAGCGCATAACCGGTAATTACCGGTTAAAAAGGGCACATTTCAGAATTAACCGGTTATTCCACCGGTAGACATTTTAAAATTCTAAAATCCCCTGTAAAGCTGTATAAGTCATCAATTGTGCATTAGTGCTATGAAACTACGAGTTGTTTCAAAAGATCAGTATACATGTGAACTTGAATGTTGTAATGAATTTCAACATCAGGAAAGTCAAATATTATGTAGTACAGTTTGTTAAACAGATCTTTTACGCACGTAATTGACAAACGGCACTAGTAAAACCAATTTTTCCTTGTTTGTAGTTATTGTACGCGGCAGTGTCAAATCCAGTGGCAACTCCAGTAGAACACTGCACTAGGGAGGAACCACGGGGAGGAACAGCGTTCTGTTATTCGTTTCTTGCAGACTGAAGGAGTGAAACCCATTGATATTCATCGTAGAATGAAGCTGCAATATGGAAATTCATGCTTGTCAGTCTAGCAAGTATATGAATGGAGCAACAAATTCAAAAACGGGGTGATTTCCACACAGCTTTGGTTATGCTAACCGTTTTTTTGGATCCAAAAGGGTTTACTGTTACTAGTGCCACATACTCAGACCTCTTGAAGAACTGCTCCAAGCTTGCCATCAGAACCAAAAGGCGAGGATCTCTGAGTGATGGTATTCTTTTGCAACACGACAACGCGCGGCCACATACTGCGCGTGCAACGGCGGCAACCATCCAACATTTGAAGTTTAAGTGTCTACCACATCCTCGTTACTCCCCTGACCTCGCCCCAAGCGATTATTTTGTCTTCGGTCAACGTAAAGAGGCATTAGGTAGGAAGAAATTTCAGAATAATGATGAAGTGATTCAGGCGGTGCATGAGTGGCCGTGCACACGACCAAAGGAATTTTTTTCTCCGAGTATTCAAGCACTCCCAAAATGGTGGAGGAGGTGCACACAACATAATGGGGACTACGTCGTAAAATGACATACTTGTTTTTGACATTGCTTTAATCAATCTTGTTTAGCAACATTTTTAAGGTTTTCATTTGACGCGCATGTTCAGATTAAGAAAGGAACGTCTTTATATGGTATGATGTATGATGTTTGTAAAGTAAAACTTAGGATTTATTACTTGGTTTGAGAGTATTGATGTGTTTCATACGGAAAAAATCAATGACGTTCGTAAAAGGATCCATTTAACAAACTGTACAATCGTAAATTGTCATAAGAGTGATAACATATATATATAACATTATAAAAAAATTTGTGCAAATCGGTTTTGATTGCAGCGGATTCCCCGAGCAGGCTCTGTACAGCTTTATAACATTATAATTCACATGCAATAATTCAATCCACAAAATGACATCACATAACGATGGTACATTCCCTATTTAAATTCTATTGGTTAGAGAGGTGGAAGGAAGGGGGATGAGAGTTGGGTACAGGAAAGAAAAGTGTCCCCCTTGGATTATAAATCGACGTATTTTAGCGTCTTTTCAAACATTTTCCTGACAGATATTCAGTCTGTTGATAATGTAACGGGTAATGTAATGGCTAATTAATAAAATGGGAGAAAAATAAACTTTGGATAAATTTATGCATGTAGGAACAAATTGTGTTAAGTCATATGAATGGCCGATAGGTAAACGTGAAATCAGAGTTACAAGTCTCAAACATATGACAAAAACTCCCAAAAGTGCATTCGCGGAGCAACCAGGCCGTTAATGGCCGGAATTTCAAAAAAAACACGAAGAATACCTACTTCCGACGCGACGGCGAAATTTGATTGCCAACTTTCCTGCGTCACGGATTTTTCGATTTCGCCCCCGCTTCTGAATGCACCCCAAAAAAAAACCTTCGTCGTTTTTACGCGTTCTTTTTATATTGCGGACGATAGAAATTTTTCTATAGAAATCCCTATACAGTGAAAACTCTCTTAGGCCGATACCAACCGTGACCAGCAAACTGTCCGTCCATTAGAGGTGTCCGCCTAAGAGAGATACAAATGCATGTAAATTACATAAATGGGAGATGAAAAACAGTCCGGCTAAGAGAGGTGTTCGCTATGGGAGCTTTCACTGCAATTCTAGAATGATCCTAGAATGATTTTTGGGGAGCCAAGGGGCGGAATGTCAGACTGTGCACCTTTGTAGAGTACTTTTCGGGACTTTTTTTTGACCATTAAACGTGGTCGAATCGCAACCAAAACAACCGACGGCGGCATCCGTTTTACGGTCAGACGCCGGGTGGGGGGAGGGGGGCAGATTTTGTAAGGGAATTTCCAAAGATTCCTGTTTTCGACCGTTCAAAAAATTCCACGGCCCTTATTTACCGACGGAATCGGGCCAAACTCGGAACGTAGACGTAATCCCGGTGGCAGTTTCTATCTTCGGGCGCTCTGCCTAGAGTCCGGTCCTGGATTTTAATGAGGGCCCGAAAACCGATGTTTCCACACGTTTTCGATTTTTTTTTTCAAAAATTCGAAACCAGAATTTTTTTATACTCTCTCACAGGCAACTACAGCCCCCTAGGCCCGGTCCGTAGGCCCGGTCCGGCCCTATATCACGGATGGAGAGATATGATTTTTTTAACTTATCAAATTTGTAAGCTTTTTTTCGGAATTTTTTACAGTATTTCAGGGAGCTCGGATCGACTCGAGCCACACGTCATCATATGGCAGAAAATGACGAGGAATTCAATGCCGCTGCGCGCTTTAAGATCTGACCACCCGGAGCGCCGCTACAGCACCAGACTCCCGGAAAAGGGCTGGGCCACTTTCGGGGGCCGCCCCCGCCAAAATTACCGACGGATCTGACCGGGGACACTCAACACTCAAGTCAGTTTTGTTTACACGATCGAAAAACTTTCCTTTAAGAGATAGGTAGGTCGGAAGCAATTCCCTAGCTGCCGCGAGCCCCCTCGACGGCGAGCGGCCCTTAACGCGTCAAGCGCTTTCTTCAAAAAGAAATTTTGTATCATTTTTTCTCATATGTACGTCCAAATAAATTTTTGATAGAGGTAGGCCATGGATAAATTATTACATTATTTACTTTAAAATATTGTCTAGTTCCTGAGTAGTTAAATAATATTGAAGTTTAATTTGCCACATTTTACAGCTTGATGTTTCACTTACCTCAAAGACTGCTTGGTGATGTAGATTCGATACATTTACACTTCGATGACCTATCTTTATCAAAAATTTATTTGGACATATGGTAGTAAGGTCCATTTGTATACAGGCAAGTTGACTATCAGTTTACTCCCTGGTAACAATTTATTGTGAACAGAATTGTTATCATTGGCCTTAATGTACGTATATGTATTTGTATTTATTTATTTCATTAATACTTAAATAAAAACAAATTGCTGCAGCCTCATTTTACAAAAGCTCTATTAAATTCACTGTGTTAAATGCTGAAATGATCTTTGTAATTTATTTAGGTGCAATGAATTAGAACGTGGTACGTCATTAACTACGTTACTGCAAACTTACGTGCTTTTCCCTTAAGCGACTGTTTTAGAGAAAAAAAAAACAAATCACGTCATAACACCCTCTCTCCTGCCCCTTAATCCTCCTCAAAAGCAATTTGTTCGAGTACATCCGAACACTCGTGTCGTATCCTATTAATAGGATTTATTGATCCGATTGGCGGAATAGATTTCGATGGTGTGCGATGAGATCCCGCTTTCTTCTGTCATCAGACGGTCGTAAGCCAATAGAAAATAGAATTGAAACGGCAAGCCAAAACAAAAGCGATCGCTTTTGCTTTTGACTCGTCCGCGTCGCATGCTGTTGTGGTTGGAACTCGCCGTGTAATTCAATTTGGTGCACATGAAAGTCATGCGCGTTCATCTGAATTTTTTAGTAAACCGAAATTGCATACGAAATAATTTTGTAGGGTAGCCATTCCCATCTGACCAATGTAATACCTGTGCAAGTTGGCTTGTTTCTCTTTGTTGAATCTGAATTGCATGGCGAACGTTTTCTTAGCGAGAATAAAGAGCAGAATTGTGCGCGAAAACATGGTGAGAAGCTCAACGAAATCGAAACGTGTGTGGAGGGCGGTGCGATCGCGCTTACCTTGAGGTTGATGCGATCGATCTGCCTATTTTGGTTCTCTAGCTCGGAGCCCATGTCTATGGCCATGTTACGCAAATTGCCGATCATGGTGTTCACCTGGCCCATATTGTCTTCCATCTCTTCTTCACGAGCATCGTTGGTAATTCGACCAATATAGCCGCCCTGGGGACCGAGACCGTTGCGATCGTCCATCATTCGTTGTGGCTGGTTGTTGACTACCTTGCCGTCGTCGTTGCCTTTCCATGTACCTTCGTCTTCCTTAAACGATGAACCCCTACGAACAGACATTAGTTTGTGAACAAAAGGACCGTTGGTGAGGCAAACAAAACCCTCATACCACTAACATTAATCATTAGAAGAACAGTTTTTTTTTTAATTTTTACCGATATTTCCGATTCATGAGAGACTTTTAAAAAGTACAAAGTACGTTGGGCTTATTCATTAGGGCATTTTGGAGTCAGACCAGAATATCAACGAATGGTCCCAGAAACAGTCAATTCTCTGAAGTGATACAACCACATATATGGTATTTGCTTTCGTCAAATAAATTTTATTCAGTCCTTATATTCAATTCAATTCTCGAAGAGATCGACTTATAAAAGATTTTGTTCTATCGTGAAACCCAAGAAAGTTAAACTTTCCCAGAACTGAAGCCACTCTTGACAAGTTACGGGTAACAAGTGACCTTGAATAGGAAATTAAAAAAGTAATTCTGGATTTTTTAAGTGAATGAACTATAAACTTACTCCGCCTTCCCAAATCCTATCAAAATATACGTCCGATTTTAAAAATTTTAAATTTAAACAAATAAGTGACCTCCAATGAGTAACTAAATAGCAACTGAAATTATTTTTACTCTCAAATCGCGGTAGCTAAAACAACACCGTTATTGCAACTCCTTCTCTATGTCTTTAATAGGAGAAGCGATTGATATTTAATTGAATCATGGATCACCAACCAAGGTAACCTTAAAATTGTGGTCCAACTAGAATTTAGATGACAGAGACTCCTCTGAGGAGCGCTTCTGTAGTTATATTCCGTGCGAGTATCAAATTCACAATTATTGGGTTTAGGATTTTTAAAAAATATGTTCTACCATAGAAAGAATTAACTCGCAATTGTAGAAGACAAGAAATCATATGTATCCGTACATCAACCTCATATAACACATAAAAGCGACGTATACTTACTTTTGACATGGTAAAACGCATAGTCCGCAGCATTTCTCCATTCCGGTCAAGTTTTTCTCTGCTTCGCGCATGTCGGTGTTAATCTGGTCCATGCCATCCTCGATGCGATCCAGTTGTTCTAAGCAACACACACAATGTTTAGTCAGCAGTGCGTGCGACGCATAGCCGACGTTTCCAAATATGCTACAGTCGCATGTGTTAGGTGTACGTTAAATGTTATTTTTTTTAACAAATCATGCGGCATGCAGGGATCATTGAAATGTAAGACGGCGTCATCGGGAACGGCCCGTTCTAGAGTCTTTATGCGGGTCACTAACAAGCCTTTGCATGCTGCTATGATCTACAGTAGATGAGCAGCTAGGAGAGAGAGCGAGAGAGATAGAGAGAGAGAGAGAGAGAGTGTGAAACGGTTAACGTTAGTGGACTGTGTCAACTTACATTGGTAGTGTTAGTCCCTGGTGGTTGGTGTATGTTCATGTCTTTCAATCATGTACATTATTACTTGTCTTTTTTAGATTTAATTACAGCCTGGTACTTGAGGTATTTCGTGAATTGGCTCGGCGCTCACGAAATAGCTCAAGCTGGATAAGAAGATGTATAAAAGTATTGTAAAGAATACAGAAGGAACTGAGGATTGATCAGTTGAAAAGAGTACTGTTGAGTATGAAGTATCACAGTAGAGTAGAAGTAGCAGACTCTCTCTAGAAATAACAATTTGCTCAAAAACATCTCGGCACCAACCAAAACCTTGCTGTGTTTCCGAGTCAAAGCGCTAAACACCAAAAAAGAAAAGGTCACACCAAGTTTGCTCTGTTTGCATTGATTGCGATTTTGCGGCCATCATTATTAGTAGAGAGAGTCTCTGGTGAGGTGAGAAAGGCGATGAGGTGGAGTGGATAGCAGTGATTTAGATGCTTACCGCCCTGCTCATCCAGCATGACCAGGGTTTTCATCCCCACCTCGTGGCTCTACAAACATCAACACAGAGTCAGCGTCGGCACGCACCCTTCCACCATGCCTCTCGTTAACATGGTGTAAGCGTGCCCGGGAACGGTTAGTCCGGGATATGAAACAGAGCACCCTTAGTTAGTCTACCCATGTTAATTATTCCAACACCTGTCAGACTATTTCTAGTAGCTTACCGCCTTGGTTGTTCAGCATCTCCAGTGTCGTGGCGCCCGCATCCGTGCTCTACAACACAGTATGCTAACTGACTGACACAACGCTAAGAAACACACAGCTGCCTACTGTACAACAAATTTTTAACAACTATATATTTACTACACATCTCATCATCTAGATCTTCGACGACAACTTACTGACGAAAATTCTACTTATCAGCCAAAGAAAAGTAATAGCTCGCTTACAATTGAACAACAAAACCGCCAGTGAGTTACGCCACAATATCCCACACCCATTTTAGCCTTGTTAATCAGAAAATAAAACAAAAAATGATTAAATTTAAATCTTCCAGCCAATCGAAGCCGATGGCATTTCAGACGAAATAGTTACAAAACCATGATTGAATAAAACAATTGTCATAAATAGGAAACCGTCAAGACTGTTACGGCTTTATTTACCAATCAGAAAATAAAAATATATATCATTTCGCTTAGGTGACTATTAAATCTTCCGGCCAATCGAAGCCGAGGGCATCTCAGACGAAATAGTAACAAACAACGATTGGATTGTACAATAATCATAAATTACTCCACTTTTTGAAGCCGAAGACGATTGGAAACGTAGTAACAAATAACATTTGGCCCCGCCCCTTTTACAATAATTTCCCCGCCCATTTCCATCACAAAATGCATTGAAACACTATACCGACTTCTTACTCATAGCGAGATAAAAATTTGAGTAAGTTACAATTTCCACTTTGCATAGTGAAAATAAAGGGCAATATAAAACAAGAAAATAAATACTGATTCCGTTTAGAATCGAAATCGAAAATACTTTGGGATTAACGATGAATTAAGCATCAAGGTTTCCTCTTGGATGCCTTAAAGTTTTTATAGAAGTTGATTATTTTACAAAAAAAAGTGTTTTCACTGCAGCTTGGACAAATGTTAAGGCTGTTTTAGCCTACCCTATTTCTTGTACAACATTCGGTTCAATTTATGCAATAAAATTTTAGGACAAGAAATTTTTGGGTTATAGATATGAGATATGGTTTGGAGATAGAACATGTTCTATTTTTCCAGACAGTTTTTAATACAATTTAAATTTATTTAAAAAAAATGTCTCAAAGATCACTTGTAGATTCCTTACTAGGTAGTCTGCTTGAGGCAATTTTTAAAGATTGCCCAAAAAATTAAAGAATGATTCTTTTATGAAGACGTCGATGGAACTATCTTAAGGAAAAACTTGAATAGAGAAAGCCCCTTACTGAAACCCTTTTTTGAAGACGACTTCTCGAAAGCAGCAGAACGAGAATATGTTTCAAGGAGAAGATTTTAAAAGAATTTCTAGAGTTTAAAAAAAATAGTAGTCTTTTATTTTGTCGTCGCGTCTTTTAAACATATCAAATCATTTTAATTTCGACATACGTATAAAAAATCGGTTTGATTGCGACCCCAATATTTTGCGAATGATTTTGTTTACGGCCTCCGCAATAAATGTTTCGAGCACGTTATAACCACCATTACCGATTGTTATTATACAAGGTGTTCTTCAAGTTCGTGCAAAAAATTAATGGCGTGTTTGGTTACAGATAGTCTCACGAATGCACCAAAATTAAAACGAAAAAAAAAAAAAAAAAAAAAATTCATACCGACATCCGGCAATTCCTTGTGAAATGTTTAGAACCGCTAGATGCAACGGACGGTGACCTTCACCCACAATAAATGTTCGAAGTCCCCCCCTGCGTGAGACGTAAACACTCCGATTGTGCCGTTTAACAAACCTCCCCACACTTGCATGTTGTGAAAATTAAACATACCATCCCTTGTAAACATTGATTCGTCGGTGAAGAGAATGTTATTAACAATGTTCGGATTGGCAAAGGACGATCTCGGTAACGCTGTGCATACAAACGTCTTGCAGCCAACGCGTTTTGACCACATTCGCCGTAAATTAAAATCATGTCCACAATAACACTATTGGAAAATTCGGTCATGTTTTCAACACTGTTATCTGCGACGACCGACGTGTACGTGAGAACTGAGTAACTGACCCACTTTAACAGCCGATGCTGACACACCAGCATATTTCTCCGATTACGTAATTACGTAATAAAAATAAACCAGGGACTATCAAGCTGTTTCATCGTTCGCCGAAAACATTTATTATCTCCAATATTTATTAATTGTTATACAGAAACTGCTTCATTCTATCACTTCTGAGGTCAACTTTCACTGGTTTCATTTTTTGCATGAAGTTAAAAAACAGCCTGTATATAAAAATGGTTAACAACTTACGAGTATATCTCTCCGCCCATTTAATTAGACACGTCTACGAAAATTTCAACCAATAAAATTTGAAGACGCCATTCTTATTTATTTAAACCTAGAGGAATTGTGGTAATATCGTGCTACAGTCTATGCTGGCGATAGTAACTACTATTTGCACGAAAGTAATAATTCATAAACCCGAAAGAATGATTGCAGTCCCGGGTCGTTATTCATTAAATAATCCGCCGACGTCCGTAAATCTTTCCATCCCCGATCACGCTAACTAGATTTACACGAAACTGAAGTTTTTCACGCGCGTATTTCCGGAATGTTTTCACCAGAATCAATTTTAAGGTACTGAAAGAATCAAGGTTATTGTCGACTTGTTTGCGATTGTATAGGTTGTCTTTTGTTTTCATTTGTAAATCAAATTTGAGAATTTGCATTCAGAGTGGACTTTGAAAAAAAAAGTCTCCAATAACGCACGGAGTCATCGGATTGAAGTAACAAAAAAGTAGTCTCCTATTTTTTATTTTGCACTCACAAATGTTCCAAACTATTCAAAAACTAGGAAACAGTCTAATATGTTATGGCTTATGGTTGGCTGCGTTTCAAACCCCTCTTTTCCGTTGTTTTCCCCGCGAAGAGCTACTCGATTTTCTCAATGAAGATCGATATCATCGTTCGCAGATGTCGCTGGCATATCTAACTTTGTATTTATTTATGGCTTTATCTCGCTAACTTTCGTTTCGGCATTCCCCGCGATTATCGCCGCTTATGACGTAAACCACATCAATTTTGGGATTTCCTCTATACCATCTACTGTAATATTAACAACACATGAACTTACGAAAATACGAGCTGATACCCTGTATACATGATGTCCATTTTAAATAGTGGCCCCTTATTAGAAAATGAAAATACATTCTACTTCTGTGCTTTTAGTACATTATGAAAACACGAAGTTATTTCTGATTTGATTGATGAGTTGCCTTTTCTAAAATCTTCAAGGGTCACGATCCAAATTGAGCAGCCTGTATAAGTGCTGAATGTTGCTGGCGGATCTAGATCATGAGTTTGTATGTAAGGACTGACAACAGTGACAACGACAAAAATAACACTGATAAAACATTAAAAATACGGTGAGCAAGCGACAGGTAAACCAACTCGACAACATCGTGTGTATGGAATAGAAAGAAGCGGCGTCAGCAGTTGAGTGGCTGCGCAAGCAGAGGCGGCATGCAAGTAAGTGTGAGAGATGTGTGAGTGTCCCCACAACACCGATGGAAGAGGTCGAGTAATGAGAGATGGGTGACGGTGGTGTAACGGAAGGACTCACCTCCCTGGTCATCTAGAGCGACCAGAGTGCGGATCCCAGCCTCCTTGCTCTAGAGCAGCACAAACAGGTGTACATTGTATGTTAGTACGTAAAGAGTGGCGGCGGTGACAAGTGTGTGTCGTATGTGGCGTCCAAACGCGCTACACACGCTAGCCAGCACACACAGACACCGAACAACATCATCGATTTTGTCGTCGTATTATCTCAAAAAACCTGCCCCAAGATACACCGACAAAAACAACCTCAATATTGAAAAAAATGAAAATAAAAAGCTAGTGTATCAATTCAAGTGTATTTCTAAATTCTCGTTAAGTGCTAAGGAGATTTTCAATAACTCCATCTAAGGGACGATATGATTGAATTTGGATTTTGAGTGAGGTTCGGATTAACCAATAGACAAAGTAGGCAAATGCCTAGGAATGAAAAGTCCATAGTGGACGCCTGAGGATTTATAAAAATCTGAAAATATGTATAGTGAAAATATCAATAAACTTGATATTATAATAAAATTTGTTAAAGCAAGATCACATAAAGTAATTTGTTTTCTTTTCTTTACATTATAATAATCGCGAATCTTTTATTTTTTCTTTAATAGAAAGGCTTGTTTACAACTGTTAAGCAGTGCTGTCAACCATAGTGGAATTCCGCTACTGTAGTGGATTTTCAAGGAGTGTAGCAGCGTAGCGGAGATTTCTCTTTTGTAGTTAAGTTATTCATAATATTTTCCGAACGCCCTGTATTAGCGTGAGAATCTAACGGCCAGGCTGGCGTATGTGACTTTTGTCATATTTCTCAATATTACGCCAGTATATCTGCATTTCGCTCTGTCGCCCGGGTAAATCTGAGTTCATTCGTAACGACTCCCATCTCAGTGCATAGTTGGAGAGAACGCCGCACTCTGCGTTGCATTCATTCTTGCAATGGCGCTCGTGCTGACCTTTTGTGTGTTGATTAAAATCTTTGTATTTCTCCCACATGGATTTTGTGATTGAAACTGAAACGGAATCTTCTCCGAGATTTGTTAAAGCACGCCAAGTGAATTTCGAGCTTTTCGAAAACCTGCTTCTGAGATAAGGAACAGGTTGTTGGCCATTTTGTGCGAATGTTCTATATCGCGTATTTCTCTCTTCTATTAGGCTTCCAGTGGTAGTTTTACCCATCAGATAAAACCTTTGTCAAACCTTTTTGGGTGGAAGAAATGGCCGGAATAGGAGTTTGAAGCTAGTTGAATTCCCGGCAACATGGCTCACCTTCCGCCCGTGAAAGTGGACCTGACCCGTTGATTCGACGCCACTTGGTGAGGTAACATCTACGTCGAAGTACATGATTGATTGCACTTACCTCCGTTGGAGGGTGCTCCCTCACTGTTGACAGCTGTCTGTCATTACGCCGGATTCTGGTTACAAGGTCGGAATTACTCTAATTACTCTATTGTGTTAATTCACCTTTCTGCGGCCTTGTTATTTTTATTCTCATTTAGTTGTTAATCAAGTGAATTTCTTTAATCACCTTAAGCCTTAATTATTGTAAACGAAAAGCAGATCTGCTGATCGGATAAAATTTAACTTGTTAGTTTACTTCATTCTTTTCATTGGGACCCCTTCTGGGTCGCACTCGATATTTGTAAATTATTTTCCTTTTCGTTAACTATTTTTGAGCGTTGTTTTTAAATAAAAATAAGTGTGCTCAGATGGTGATTTTTATTTTATTCTCTTTGCCCACCTTTCGCTTTGGGGTTTCGTCGAACCCTCCCATCTCCAAGAGTTTAGCCGAGCGGGGCTGGAGAAACGTCAGTCACTCGCACAATTTGCTGGCCTTCAGGTAGGTAGCATAATTTAAAAACTTTAGAAATATTAAATAATATTCATCCCAAAGCCACACGAAATCAACCAATAGCGTTCCGTTAAAAATGTTTTTCACCTGCATTCGCAACGCTATTCGTTGATTTCGATAACACGACAAAGCTCTTTGAACGTGGTTTAAGCAATAAAAGATTTTGAATCATGATTGTTTTTAGATTTTAACGTAAAGTTCAAAACGAAGCGGAATTTTTCCTTTAGTGGCGGAATAATGAATCGTTTGTAGTGGAAAAGTATTTCAAAGAGTTGAAAACATTGCTGCTATGTAGCGGCGCCCATAGGTTTTTGCCTGGGAGCGCATATTTTGTTAATCCGCCCCTGTTTTGAATATTCGACGTCTATTAGTTAGTGGAGGTAATCACTGTTACAACCAGTTCTGTGCAGTCGACATCACAGTCAAAGTAAATTTGGGTTACTCGAGTCGGAATAAGTAAAATTAACTTATTATACTATATATTCAAAAAGTAATTACATCCTGGGTTGTGTTCAAAAGGTACACCCTCGACTGCAAGTTGGGCGTGTATCGTATCTGTCTCACGCACGATTTCTAAGTCATTTTACATCTCACTTATCTGTTTCAAGAAGTCTTGTGTTCACATTACATTATTTCCATGACAACGGTCCTATTTTTCACGCCCTACTTAAAAGTGGGTTGTGAAAAGTGCGTCCGTTGTCATGGTAATAGTGTAAACACAAGACGTCTTGAAATAGAAAAGCGAGATGTAAAATAAGTTAAAAATAAAGGCAACCCGCTTACTTGATTAGTAATAAGTAAAGGCAACCCGCTTACTTGATTTAAAAAAAAAATATTAAATTTTTTAAATAATTTTTTTTTTAGATATGGGTTGTGATACACGGTTGAAACGAAAATGCTATTTAATCGTACAAAAATTCAATATGGCGTCCATTTAAAACAAGAAAGTTGCTATCAATATCTTGACAGCCGCCATCTTGAATTTTATTTTGACTGTATTTTCAGCTGTATTTTATCAAACATAGTAACTTTTATATGAAACATTTTTTCATATTTTTATAATTGCGAAGTTATTGGACATTAAAGAAAATAGCGATTTTCAGTTTTTCTGCTATAATATCTGAACTATTCGGAATTTTAAAATTTTCTCAACGGAATCTGAATCAGCACATAAAACTGCAAAATATTGCCCATTTAACCAAATCTCTATCTTCACTAATAAGAAAGTTACCCATGGTAGCCTACTCAATCTGGGACACACTGTATACTATTTTTTCCACTACTAGTGCAAATGATAATTTTAATTTGAACAAATATTTATTTCAAATTACGAAAGGTTTACAGTTTTCTGTATTACCGATATGACAGTTGATTTAAATTTTTTAATTTGTCACAAACATTACGTCGGTCTTTTTGCCAAATCTTTTGCCAATTCGTCAATTAAATAAAGTAAGTACGGTAAGCGATGTACGGCGATAAATTGTACGCCGCGCCGCCTGAAATGCGGGAAATTGCCGGACAAGTGGCAAACAATCTATTGCCTGAAAAATCAAAAGATTTGTACCTGAAAGCGTACGTAACATTGATGTTCATTATTTACCGGTAAATAATAAAATTATTTACCTCAGGTCGAGAAATTGTTTTTCACAGCAACCTAACACATGTCAAAATGACAGGCTATAGTACTAGTAGTGGAAAAACTACTTATTTTCGCGTGTTATGAAACCGTACATGTCTGAAAAAGTATGTGCGTCTTGTTCACTATTAAAAGCTTTAATACAACCTAATGTTAGGCTTGTGAAGAACTTAATTTTTTTGAAGAAAATGGACTTTGGAAGGTTTTGACAGTGATGATGTAGATGCCGAAGATGTCGTAACTCTTATTCACGCTTCGTGAGATCATTCAACGAAGACATACTTCTCTTATAAAAATTAGATGCTACAAATTATAATTCATTTTGTTATAAACAAAAATTAACTTAGTTGTTTCCTCTCTTCTTTTAATAACTCATTAAGGAAGACACATCATTCTTTCATTTCGATTTGTTTCAGCTTTCTAAATAACCCAAAAGAACGAGACACCTATAAATTAAAATGCTCCTGTTTCATAGACTGTAATTAAATTTGCTTTTTTTTTGAATTTTGTTTCTCGCTCTAATTAACTTTGCAGACGATCACTTTGAAAAAACTCTTCGGTTTTTACTTCATCCTCTCACCCTAGACAGTTACTTCATAGACATATTCAAATGATAAAAAGATTTTTAAGGGATTTTTTAACACAATCATTCAATTTATTTCGACTTCTAGACATCATTTTTAAAAAAGCAGGCCCTGTATAAACAAAAACAAGCACCCTAAATAGCCACTCCTTCAAACAGAGTGATACTAGGGGTTTAATAAAATATCATCGATGGTCTCTTGATACTTCCCATGACTATTCACTCGTCAGAAACAGTAGTTTCACTATAGGTGGTGAATGTAGATTTTTTATGTTGAAACACAGGTTTTATATTAGAAACAATTCTCTTTATTAATATTTTCTTATTTTGCCGACGTTTTATTCATTATCACACAAAATTTGCTTCAGGGCTGCTGCTGCTCTACGGAGCAGTATCAGTTTCATTGCTTCTTTAGAGTTGATACTTTTAGTTAATTCAGGGTGTATTTTTAAAAAATAATCGGTAGACGTTAAAAAAATTTATAGTTATGTAAACAACCGAGAGATCTTTTTAACCCAACTCAACCCTTTTTGCCATGTGAAATTTTCGAAAAGACTTATTAGTATGAAGATAGAGATTAGGGATGACGACGGGTACCCGGGTACCCGTTTATTTAATTGGAACCGGTTCCCCTTTATGAATACCCGTTAGCCGATAACTACCCGGGTACCCGGTAATTACCCGATACTCGGTAAGTGCCCGACAACCAAGGACCTCCTTTTAAATTGAAATTATTATAAAACAAGTACTTGGAGCGTTATTCTTGTTTTTTTTTTTTCTTTGAAAAAATAATTTATTTGCAGTATCAGTTCCTTGGGATATTGTTTTGAAAGATTTTTAAATTGTTATTCAATACTTATCGGATACGCAGATAGTTATTGGGTATCGGGTACCCGGGTACTTATCGGGTACTTATCGAGTAACGGGTACCCGGGTAACAAAATTATCGGGTATCGGTATCCCTAGTAGAGATGCAAGTTTTATGCTAAATATGTTCCCCTTCAAATACGGGTGATTCAAAAATGGCGCGTAAATTCTCCAATACGTTGTCAAATAGTAACAGTAATTTTTATTTAAGTTCACAATTTAAAGAGTTTCTTCTTCAATTTTGTAGGGAACAAATAATAAATGCAATAGTTCATTATTCAAGTTTTCTTGTGAATTCTAAGGGGAGCATTCTAAACGGATTTGCAACCTAGCAACGGTGGTACCTCCTTAGCAACAGATAAGAAGCTTCAATCTCGGCAATTTTCGGTGGTAACAAGATGCATTGTTGTGCAGTCTCGGAAGTAGAATCATACCAAGTTGTAACTTGCGACCCCGATTAGAATGACCCCCTAAGATGTTAAAATAAACTTTGACTTCTTATATTGTGTAAAATTTTGAGATAAAATTTTTTCGGGTAGTCTCTTAAGTGTCTAGAATGACGTACTAGAAAGTTTAGGCAACATTTTTGAATCACCTTGTATTTTCACAATATCTTTGGAATTGGAAAATTTTAATTTGAAGTTTTGTATTTAGTTTTAATTTTAACAAATATTATGATTTTTAACAAATATTATGATTTTTAACAAATAAATAATACTCTTTAGAGGGAAATTTTAACAGATTAGACTTCGGTGTCTTTTTCATTTCCCTTCGAAAGTGACAGAGACGTACCGTGGAGAAGGCATGTAATATAAACCAAATCGTATGTACAGTAGCGGACAATAAAATCCGGGCAAAAAGTTGACATGTCGTGCATATTTCGACAAATTTGGTAAATCAGGCTTTTATTGAGGTTATATTTCTGCCAAAATAAATAAATAAAATTAAATTAATATTAAACGTCAGAATTACTAGTGACAAGCATTAAACGTCAAAAATATTAAAGTGAGGTTTACATTGTGCAAATAACGTGCACGGATTTTATTGTCCGCTACTGTACATTATGGAAAACGAAAAAAAAAAACACCGAAATGAAATCCACGGGGAGGAGAAAGGATCATTGAATTCACAGGTGTCACAATTGTAAAAATAATAATTGTTTCAATGGGAAAAAACCAAAGATTAAAATTAACCAGTGACTGAAATACCGACCTAAGGTTCTAAACGGTAGCCGGATAAAATATTTGGTTTGTTCGATGTTGCATACATTACTTCAAAGCATTAAACAAAATTCTTTCTCTATCTTTAGACAGACCCCACACCTTGATTACAATTTTCGATAATATCTAAATATTTATCAGCCAATTAATGTGTATTTTAGTGACATTCGAACGCCTTAAGAATAGAATAATTGTATACGTTTATAAATTATAATTTTTTTTCGTTACAATATGAAATAGCAAAATTTTGTTTCTACTTGGTGCATGAGCAACTGAACAAACAGTATTTGTAATTTTTTGGCACGCGAACACAAATAGATTCGCCACTACCGTTATACCACAATTGACAAAATGCATTGAACATCCTTATTCGCCTAATTGTTACTGGAGACTCTTCCAAAATCTAATTTTTACTTTTCTTGTCGATCATGATCACAGCAATGATTCCATTTTAAATGAATAGATTTATCCTTAGAAAACAGATTAAAAAACTCATCCATTTACTTTGGTGTGAAAATAGGTTTATCGTATGACGAGTAACATTCTGCGGGGTGGGGGTGGGGGAATTCAAAGTGCAAATTCGATGGAGAAATTTACTCATCTTCGAAATAGAATATCTTCTTAAATAATAATAAAATATACAACTAAAAGTATCTGACTGGTGAAAAAATGTTTAAAATTCATCGTTTGTAACGTCACTTTTTCGCCTAGCCGATCGCGGATGCTCTGTTATGTCACAGTCATATTTGCGTTTAATGTAACGCCTAATGTGATTTTTAACATTTAATTTGACATTAATTTGTAGTTAAGGTTCAAACAGAATGCAACGCCCGCCGTTACGCGCTGTTATCTGCCAAATGAATATTAAATACGAAGGTTCAAATGTTCTTGCACAGAATGAACGAGTCAAGGGGCGTTGTACACCAAAAGTAACCAAATATGTCCCACCATCGCATTTTCATCTAGTAATTTTTTGTATATGTGAATAATACAACATACAATACATCAGGTGTAACGGATACATACATACTCGTAATAGTTGAAATTTATCTATTTGTGGCACAAGTTATTTTTATTTTTCGGTTAGATTGACGTCGTTCCACGCCGCTTTATCTGTGCATGTCTTTCGAAGTGGCAGTTGGCGACGTTGCATTCTGTTTGACCCTTTACACTTCAAATTACTCGTTATAAATTTGTTTTCTTTTCTATATTATCATATCATGAGTAAAAAGTACACCAAACTAGTTAAATTAGACTTTGAAAATCACGTTAGGTGTTACATTAAATGCAAATGTGGTCGGGAAATTACATACAGTCAGGGACAATATTGTGAGTACAGTAAATAAACTTCCATTCTATTTGAAAAGTTCATAACACTACACAGCTAAAATATGTATAAAGAAAAAAAAATCTACCGGACAATTTATTAATCTATCTTTAGAATACCATTATCGAATTTATTACTGTAGCAGGTATAAAGAGATAAGCGTTTGCAGGAAATAACCAGTAATATAACTGCAGTATCCCCAATTTTGTCCGTGACTGTAGGTGTACGTAAAGTTAACATTCATCCAACATTCATCCAATCGGAAAAATGACGTCATGCCACTCGGAAACTGTTGTCACAAAACGCAACTTTGAACTTTTATAATTTAATCATTTTTAAAGAAATTTTAATAGCTTTTTCACAGTTTTACATTTTCTTTCTTAAAACAAAAATGGTAAACTTCTCCATTAACTAAAATTTAGAGTGTAGACGGTTTTTCTGATTACGATAGTATAGTTTCGGTTTTCTTCTTTTTTTAGCGAAGGTATTAGAAATTTGATTATGATATCATAACTTAAACTGTAAGACATACATATAATTTTAGAGCTGTCATTTAAAGTTGGATACTACCTAGAAGATTATAGTCTTTCCTTTATCATGCTCGTCACTGTACATTCAAATTTAAAATCTCATTTGCTTAACAAAAATTAAAGTTAAATTTGATAAAAACCAAAAACTTAAAACTTTTAGGCCCAGTTTTACAATGACGGTTTAACTTTGAGCCGAAGCTTAAACCCTTCACAGTTGTTGAAATAATCGTTGCTAATGGTAAAAACCTTAGCTCAAAGTTGAGCCCCAGTTGTAAAACTGGATCTTAGTAATTGGTCACTTAAAAAAAAAAAATTGAATATGAATTATTTTTTATCTTCTGACGACATTTATTAAGACAGTCTATTAAATTACAGGTAAAGATTTGTCACTTGGAATTTTTCTGTAAATGAAAAAGCGTATCAAGATAAAACCCTTAAAAACCTACAAGTCTCTAACGTCATTTGTTCGGAAGATAATCAGCCCAATTCTGTAAGAAGATTGCTATGGACATTGTTATATAACAAGGTTGTTAAGTGGATAACTGGTAACAATAATCATCATGATTGCAATTCAGTAACTTCGCGCATAGCAAAATTAGTTAGTATTTCTGCTCAGCAATGATTGTTATTTTAATCCTGTGAAGTTAGCTCTCGCGCATGCCTGTTCGATGTAGAAGTCAGTGCTGTCAGATGGAATCGATTTTCATTAGCCAGCGACAAAAGGGATTTTTTTTAAACAAAAGGAGGAATGTATGTATGTATGTTAAATTGTAATTATGCATTTAAAAATGTTCAGTATATGCATGCAACATGCACTGAAGAAATGTAGTGGGATATGAAATATCCATATCACCATCCATATGTATGCAATTATTATTTATCACATTAGCGCACACGTACAGATCATTTATTGAGGTAACATACAGGTGTCTGAAAAGTAACACCCACACTTGCAGAATTCGATTTCGGTAGCTAAAACTGCTCGTCTATTACTGCAGTAGTAATCGAGCTGGTCGCCTGCTTATTATTATTAATTGTTTTATGGACTTCTAGATTTATGGTTTACCGGTAAATTTATCGATACCGACTATAAATTAAGTTTATTTTTACCACCTAAATATCTTAGAGCTTCCGACAAAGTATTTCAACTATAAACCAGTATCTGTAAAATTTTATGATTTTTTTAAATTGAACTGACCTGCGCGGTCTTTTCTCTTTCCGTCCGTAGGTAATTCATACGTCATATCGGAGTAAAATTTTGGATAAATCAGCTCATAAATAAAAATGAGAAAAATTTTAAAGTTCTTAGATTTTTATGGTTAAATATTTTTGTCTAATATGCAGAATAAAAGGCAAATATGCATGAGCATATGCATTTATGTCATTTATGTCAAGCTTAACTTCATTACATGGACTTAGAAATTATGCAAAAAACATTATTTTAATACGTGAAACGAATAATTATAAAATATGAAAAAATAGACTAACAAATAAAAATATGCATTTTGCATATATGTATTCCAATCTTTATTTATAATTTACTACAGAAATTATTTCTTGTCAATAGAAATATTGTTTTCTAATTATTTTTCATTTTCGTCTAATAAACTCTGATAAGGTGAATAGTGGCGGTGAAGGGAATTTTAAAACTTTAGTGATTTGAATACTGAGAAATTTCAACGTAAATATGTATCTGGTAGCATTTGAAAAATATTATATTTACTGAGCATCTAATCTTTCGTTTATTTGTAAAGTTTAACTGAAAATTATTACAAAATTATTACACCTATTACGTTATTACTTCAAATTTTTAAGTTTACCATGATTGCTAGTGCTTTAACAACCTACAAAAGCAATTGCTATGTGAAAGATTAGTATAGCAAGAATTTGCTAGGATGACAGTTCAAATTGTTACAATTCAGAGTTAGCGAATACCAGATTTAAACAATTTTGCTTCACAGCAAGAAATCTTTAAGATAGCAATCGTTTGCCTTGTTAAGCGCTAACAATAGGTGACCATACACCAGCATTCATTCATGTCATTCTTTCCTTCGACACTCTTTCCCTTCAAGAAATTGAAACGAAACAAATCCTGTATTATTGTATTAGTGGGTTAGAACAGGATTTGTTTCGTTTCAATTTCTTGAAGGGAGAGAGTGTCGAAGGAAAGAATGACATGAATAAACACTGGTGTATGGTCACCTAATGTACGTACAGAATTGAGCTGATTGTTTGCAACAGGGACACTTTTTTTAAAGTTGAATAAAGCTCGCTACAGATTATGAGTGTATTCGCGATTCGTGATGTGTAATTCGTGGACAATGTGTGCATAATGTGTAGCGACTTGTTCGTTAAAAATCGATTCGTAAATATCGTAGTTCGCATGTTAGCAGTAGTTCGCTCTTGGAGGCGAATATCAAAGGCCGCACGTTGACACGAATCGTTTGATTCACGCTGGTACGTGCTAATTCGTAAATTCGTGTTGAGGCGCGAGAATCTCCTGACTTACAATAATGTTGCCAACTGTGAAGATTTTTCATCAATGATTTAAACTTTGAAAAAGAAAAGAAAAACTGCCATTTCACCAGTAAATGGGAAGAATATCTTTAAAACTGATATTTTCAATAGATCTACAACTTTTTAAACCGTAATCGCGAGCCACTAGCGTGAATAGTATGTAGGCAAATTCCTGCGAATTACTACGAACATGACGAATCAAGCCAACGCGCATCACGAATCACAAATGCACGCATAGTCTCTAGGTTTTGTTTACAAATTACTACGAACTACTACCAACCGGATAAAATCACGCATCATGAACCGCGAATCGTGAATGCACGCGTAGTCTGTAGCGAGCTTAACGCGATGACGGTTTACAATAGAAACTATTAGGGAGTTTTTGCAATACATTAAAATTTACGTACGTTAAACGTTAAAACTCGATTTCTGATTGGCTAAATCCTTAAGGTTGCTAAGCAAAATAGCCTTACATATAGCGACATACCGTAAGGTATTGCAAAACCTTCCTATTATATGAGACATAAAGACACGTTAAAATTCTGTCCTGAATCCGAAAATATAAAAATATATAGGATGTTTCATTTAAAATAACGAAATGACTTCCAGACTAAACAGAGCATTCTGTACACAATAAACTATTTTTAAAATGTGCTCCACATGATATAATATGGAACTTTCATTTGAAACATTTTTTGTAAAATAAGAAACTAGACAGGTATGAAAGAAATCGTCTTTAGTGGAACACCAGTACATAAAAACTGAATAATATCACTCGACAATAGCTTCTAAAAAAACTCTCGTGTGTAAAAAAAATAAAAACTATAATTAAATATATGCAAGTTAGCTCTGTGTATACTTTGATGAATTATTCGTCGGTTCACAATTCGTTGATGACTTCAAACATTTGCTATTGTCGGAGCATGACTGTAATTACCTTAAAGATGATATCACCGGTACTTGATATACATACATAAAAGCATCCGCGTTATAAATAACGCGTCATTAAGCGAATTAATCATAGATTTTTTTCATCAATTTTTTTCTGAAGAAATCACCGAAAAGCTAATTATTAATATATTACATTCAATTGTAAATTAAATGCATTGAGAGTCTTAGTAATCGAAATGTATACGATAGTGACAGAGGTGTGTCATGGGGCAGGGCATGTACTGTAAACCAAATCGTCTATTATGTTATGGTAGTGGCTGTGGGTAGTCTGCAAGTGTGTGCACAGGAAGATGTGTCTGTACATGGAACACAGCACAACACAGCCACACTGGCAGGGCTACCGCTACCACAACATACAAAATTCACTGGCTGCACCGAGTTACGGGCTATATCCACACTCTCTCAGAGCGGCCTGGAACCATATAATTACGACACCAAGGTAACCACAGTTAGAAAACAGCGTTACGAGTACGAAAAACAAAAACGGAAACAAAAGTTAAACAATAAAACAAATACAACAACAGTCAAGACGACATACAATAAATGTATACATATATCAAAAAATTTATTTTTTTGTTTTTTCGTTACTGGCAAGTGGTAGACCTGCTCTGCAGAAAGAGATAGGTTAGTAGAAAGAGAGAGAGAGAGATAGTGCACAACCATGCAGCACAGAGAGACACCACCTAACAGTTACAGCACTAATCTTTCAGAAGCAACGTCCTGATTAGTGATACATCCACATTTACCAGAAAACAGCATGGAAGAGAACTTAGTCATAAACAATTTCCAAATTTCCACTTTTAACTTTATTCTAAAATACACGATGAGATCTAGTTCCAGTGTTTAGTTGAAACGAATGAAAGGAAATAATCATTTTTAGCATGCATGTAAAAGGCAACGTTTATACAATTCGCTAAAAGATGATGTATGATATGGTTCACCAAAACTGAAAAATAATTGTAACACAATTTTTTTTAACCACATATATATGCGTCTGCAGGCAAAGAAAATCTGAAAAGAAAATGATTTTAAGAAATAGTGCCGCCCTTCAGAAAATATGACCAAAATTAAGTGAGCAAATAAGTATGATATATCATATTTTGTCTAAGGGCAAATAGGGATGAATGCAACATGACTCAATTACTGTGCCTCCCATTTTGTTTCTTTCTATATCAGCTCTTACTACATTAAATTAGTATTCTCCTGAATTTCGAATTGAAGTACATACAGCTTTCTGTTAATCATAATTTCCATCTGGATTCTGAGGACATAATAGTATAATCGAGCTTTCAATATTATACCGGGTATTTTTAAAATAATTGTAGGTACATGATCCTATCTACTTCCTCATCTACGAAGACTGAAAAAGTCTTTTTGTGTAGAACGACGCAGTTACATGACGCAACAGTTACTGTGTTGTGTCTTTGTGTACAGTATACCACTTGAGAAAGAATGCCCGAAAGTTTGTCTCTACACTTTAAAAATCATATCTTCCTTATTAGGAAAACTTTTATTATGTAGAGGTACATTCTTTTTATAATTTACCCGCACCGTCGTTCTATACAAAAAGACTTCTCAAATCAGATGACACAGGTTGCTTTTTATGGTGATCGGGATCAGAATGATTACGACCACGCATTTACATTTTATTGGGGAGACATGACTTTTAATTCTGACCGTACATCTGTACAATATTTACAGACAACGTATATACTCGGACTAACAAGAATTAATAAAATAAAAAGAAAATGTTTACTTTCCCAACTACATAAAAAAAATATACTTAGCATGCAATGTTCCAAACAAAAAATGATAAAAATAATCTGTACAGACATTATACGTTAAAAGTGGAAATTTCCGTGATCAACACTCCCAAAGCAACGATCACGGCGAAATCAGATTGACAGCTGAAGAAAGAGATCGTTATAGTACCTTTACTGTTAAAGAAATAAGATATCACATCAAGTAAAGCCGTCAGCGTCGTGCCTGAGATAGGTCGAGCCCACGTAAGGCACAACGCCGACGTTATGTTAAACATTAATCCATAAAATTATCCATAGCCAACATCGAACACGTATATAATTAAAAGCATTTACCTCTTCGCAGAGAGCAATCATTCGCCTTGTACTTTCCAGCGACTGCAACAAAAAGAAAAACATTAATATATTTAGGAAAGGAAATGGAAATTATTTGGAGAAATCAGAAACATTTTCCAAGTTTAACATCTAATGCTTTATTAATACCTAATTTTAATATCTAGTACAGAGTTATTCAGAAAGTACTTTCGACTTTCACAAATACATACATAGGATGTATCAGTTGGATTTTTATGTGTACATACATATTCGAGATGTCAGAACTATGTTGCCCTTTGCTAGCTGGTGCTTATATTGCAATTCAAAATATTGTGGTTATTGGTTGTTTGCGTTTAGTAAGCGTCGTTTCAAAATTTTATCTTTTCTGTAGATGTACACAAAAATATAGGTATGTGCTATTACTAATAGAATTGGTTTGCAAATTTCGTCCTGGCCGACCACACGTGACTAATGATAAATAAGAACATTGATTAAGGCTGATCGCCACTTAATTATTGTATGGACGTGAGCTTGCTGAGCGTCTAAATTCACCAAAAACAACCAATGTTTTGATATCACATGGTGGTGAAAAATGGATTCATTCAACGCTAAAGAGAAGTTGAAGCTTCCAAAATATTAACATAATGAATGCAATTCAGCACAGAACTTTGAAATGTTTTCAGAAAGGAAACTACACATAAATTTAAGTTTTTTTACTACAGGGTGTCTGAAATATTCGAATTTAAATAACCAAAGATAATTTTTATTATTGATTTTAAGCAAATATTATATTCTGTATAAAAACATTCATCTTCTAGGCAAATCTCAAAAACTATAATCAAATTGGGGTCACGAAGTACAGAGTGTCTGAAAATCTGCTTGCTTCATTTTCTACAAATTAAATTAAAAAATATGAAATTTGAATTTTATAGACAAACAGTAGGTAGTTAAAAATTTAAATTTAACCATTGTTTCTGAAATTTCTTGAGAAGCAGAACGTTAATAATAATTCTTTATTTGCATATTAAAAACAAACGTTTTTTTTTGGATTGTCATTATAAAAAATATAAAATTTAATAATAACAAATACATTTAAAATTAAAATTTAATAACAAATATACTTATATGGGTGCTACTGTAGTGTGCGGTCTACCTGCGAATCTGAGATCTACCTATTGTAAAGTGCGTTCTACTCTCAAAATATATTTGAAAAACATGCTAATCTCTAATTTTTGTCTTGTTTGTTTGTTTGTGACGAAGTAATTAAAGGATTAATTTGTTTTTCTTTGCAAGTTTCGGGAAGAATAACTATTAGAAACATGCAGGTAGACCGCATAGTATGTTGACAGATTTTTTAATTTTTTTTATCAAGTCTTGCTATGAAATTTGGACGGCATGTCTAATCTAAAACAGTGCAATGACTTATTTTTCAGTTAATCTAAATTTCATAGCAAGGGTTGATAAAAAGAATTAAAAATCACCCGGTATTAGAAACATGCAGGGAGACGTATACTACATTAGAAACATACAGGTAGACCGCACACTACAGTAGAAACATGCAGGTAGACCGCACACTACAGTAGCACCCTTATACATATGTATGTGAAGTTAAGTATAGTAGTGTTATACGAGTAATAGCATTATAAAGTAGTGCTTGCCTCAAAATATTCGCTGATAGTGTACAAACACAGGTCAATAATGAAATCTCTGACAATTATTTTAAATTTATTTAGAGGTAAAGTTTTAACATCTTACGCTAGTGATTAAAACATTTTATTCCTACATTAATAAAATTTTTGTCGACTAGTGTTAATCTTTGTTTCGGAGCTATTAGAGAATCTTTACATCTAATATCAAAATGTTGATTATCTGAATGTCTAGGAAAACAATTTTCATTTTCTCTAATTACACGGTGCTGATAAAGTCCCGCAACAAGCTCATAATTTGTTTGTTTAATGTTTTTTCGCAAAATCCTGAAACAGGTAAATTTTTAATTTTAAAAAGACACCTTCTAGTGCAAAACCCTTTCCTCGATTGACATTTGTTTCTCCGCTGTGACGTCATCATTAATTTTTTTTAACGCCAACCCTAACTTTTTTATACAGATTTTGATAGTCCTTCTTGTCAGCAAAATGGTGATATAAAAAATAGTACCTTACGCAACAATTTTTTTGAATAAAAAAATAGACAGTCCAGACCATCGTCTGGAATTTTTTTGAAAAATTTATGTTTTGCTGCAATGAAAATCTCAACAATAGGTTCCTGGAGAACAGCTTCAATATTTTCGTTAATTTTTACTTGTTTTTGTTTTCAATTTGAAGATAATCATTAAAATAAAATACGAGTAAAATAACATTGTATTTTTAAATTGTAATGTCTATTTTTTTCGAAAAATTTGTTGTGGAAAGTACTAAGTTTTTTACGTCACCGTTTTTCTGACAAAAAGGTCTATCGAAATCTGCATAAAAAAATTAGGGTTGCCATTTAAAAAAAATTAATGATGACGTCACAGCAGAAAAACAAATGCCGATCGAGAAAAGATTTTTGCACTAAAAGGTGTCTTTAAAATTAAAAATTTACCTGTTTCAGGATTTTGCGAACAAACATTAAATAAACAAATTATGAGCTTGTTGCGGGACTTTATCAGCACCGTGTATAATATACATTGACAGATAAATAAGCCAGGTATAGTAAGAAGTTTTAAATTTTTAAAATGTTTTCTGCATGATTCTAAGTAACTACTATTTGTTATTACTCTAATAGCTCTCTTTTGTAATATGAATATATGTATTTTCCCAATCTGTATAATTTCCCCAGAAAAGAACACTGTACTAATTTGACTTTGAAACAAGGCTGCATGGCGCCTAAGTGTGATAGGTGTAATTTGCGAAATTCTCGAAGTGAAAAAATAATACTGGACAATCTCTTGCTCAATACTGTAATGTGTTGCTTAATGAAAGTTTATGATGTAGAGTAATCCCCAAAAATTTCACGGTATCCATGTTATTTTTACTATGTATTTTTCTCGGTATTTTTAATGAAAAAAGAAGTTTTGAGTTTTATCAAAATTAAGACATAATTTATTGGCCGCAAACCAATTTTTACATAATAGCATATTCTGATCAATTTGACTAATCTCATTTATTACAGTTGTGTCATCGGCAAATTGTATAATTTTACTGTTGGATATATAATTAGCGAAAATCATTCGCATAAATTAAAAATAATAGAGTACCCAAAACTGAACCTTGCGGTACTCCCACTGTTACCTGTGAGGTGTCCGATCTAATATTATCATGTTCAACAATCTGTAATATACCCGATAGGTAAGAAGAAATAAAGTTTTGACCTACTCCGCGTAACCCATAGCAAGATTATTTATTTATGAAGGTCTCATGGCAGACACAATCGAAGGCTTTCGAAAGATTAAAAAAGATGGCAGATAAAATACACCCTCTCCCATAGGATTCGTTAACTGATTGTAAGAGTTGGCTAATAGCTTGTTTAGTTGACATGTCTTCGCGAAAACCGTATTGATTTGCAGATAATAGATTATTTTTTTCAATAAATTTACAAAGCCTATTTTTAAAAGCGATTTCAATTGGTTTTGAAATAGTAGGAATAATAGATATCGGTTGATAATTACTTATTTGGCAAATTTGTAGCTCCTTTTTTATGAAGTGGAGTAATTTTAGAAATTTTCAAAGCGCGTTGGAAAAAACTCCCGTTTCAAAGATTTTGTTAATAATAACTGCAATGTCAGGTCAAAAATAGATCGAAAGATGTCGCTACTTAAATTGTTCGTTAATAATAACGTTGTGTTAAGACTAACTTTTTTTGCATAAAATTGATATTAAAAAAGTGTTTCCTCTTGTCAAGTCGATCCGTGGACACATTGTATGTGGTTAGGAAAAAATTATTATTTTTGAAATATTTTTTGACTTAAAACACAGAAAGTTAAAGTGGACTTCGAAATGCAAGTGACACTAGTCATATGAGTCATTGCATGCGAAATCATCGCCGCCAACCTAAATACATAATGTCAACCAAAGAAATTTTAATTCACCAGTTTTCTGTGGTAAATCAAATTCACGGTATTCGCGAAAACAAACAAACTAGGCGACCTCTGATGGTCAATATTGATACCATCAAGAGGATGAACAACATTTCACGGATTGACTTAATATTGAAAACATCAGAAAACATGCACCAATCAAACACGCAACTGCAATGTCGTTCACTCTTTTATCGGACATATTACAATTAACAGAGACCTCTCGCGTTGACATTTAGGTCGCGAATAATAAACTATCTATGCAGTTTGCATATAATTAGCATTTAAATATAATTCACATTTGATTAAGGAAAATGTTATTAATTCCACTCTGATACTGTTTAAAGATTCCTTATATTTGGTGACTAAGTTTACGTTTGGAACCATTAGGCCTGAAAGGGCTAATACGGTGTATTTCTTTTAAAAATGCCATAAAGGTTGTCCATGAAAATTAAAACTCATATCGTAGCTGAGAATTTAAAGTAAATGAATGGAGCTAAGACATGAATTTTCTTTTCCACAGCCACCCCTTATGGCATTTTTAAAAAAACACATAGTACAAGCAGTGGAGAAGTTTCTTCATCTTCGAAGTAGAATATATTTTTAATGATAGCAAAATATCTGAGTGGTGAAAAAAATGTTTTAAATTCATTGATAAATAATGAAGAAATTGTGTTTTAACCAGGAACGACTCGCTTCTGACGTCACCTCTTCGCATAGGTCATAGATAAGCGCAGTTAATGTTGTTGCACAGCTACTAAAGTTAACATAGATTATTAATTATATGTATTTGCATTAAATTGGATTTACAGGGTCAAAGTGATAATTTCTCGAATAGGAGAAATGACATCACGTTATTCGGAAACTGTTGTCACAAAACGCAACTTTGAATTCTTATAATTTGGTCATTTTTAAAGATATGTATTTTAATTATTCTTTCACAGTTTTACATCAATTGGCTTTAACTTTCTTTTCCTTCTTAAAAAAAAAATTGTAAATTTCTCAATTAAGTGACATTGGCCCACTATTATATTAAAGTTTTATACCTAGTGATTTTTGATTTTTTTATCTCTCTTAACATGAAATCTCGACGGCATGTTGTTACGGTTGAAAAATCCATTCAAGTTATTCATAATATTTTTCCGAACACCCTGTATCAGCGTGGGAAATTTAACGTCGTTCGCACGGCGTACGAGCCGATTGTCGCATTTCACCATATTGCGCAATATTGAGTTAGTTAAATTATCCGCTGTTAATTCAGGCATACTGTGTATCTCCATTTCACTTGTTCGCCCGTTTTAAATTCATTTCATCAGTAACGACTTCCGTCTTCAGCGCATGTGGAAGAGCACGGCTCGTTCGCCTGGCGGTCATTCTTTCGATAGTATTCGATGCGTGCGGTCCATTGATTTTGTGTGGTATCAAACTTTGTGTTTTTCCACTGAATTTGTGGTTGAAACTAGAAATGGACCTTCTCCGAGATTTGCTAAAGTACGCCAAGTGACCCACAAGCCGTTTAAAAGACTTATCAAAGGCCTGCTCTGCGAAAGGGAACAGGTATGTTTTGTTAGCCTTTGTGATATTGACCTCTGCAAGTAACGCGTCTCTCTCTTCTAGTAGGCTTTTAATTCTAGTTAATTCCCGTAGTAGCTACTAGGGTTCTAGTTCCCCTGGTAGCTCGAGTTCCAGACTTCTAGCTTGAAGTCCAGGCTTTTGCATCGAACGAAGTTTCGCAAATAAGCCTACCCCCCCCCTCACCTTTGAAGAGAGGATTCGTCCGGGAAGACGACGCCATTTTTGGCGGCTTTGCCGCACCTTTGACTCACTTCCCTAATCACCGCGGGAGGACGCTCCGATCTGTTGACGTTAGAGTTCCTATATAATGTTTAGATAAGAGTTGAGCCATGTGGATCCAATATCAAAAACCACTTGATTTTTCAAGCTATTTTCTCCTGTCATTCTTTATTTATTAATAGCTTTGTTTTGGTTCCAACTTGGAACTGTTCTGAAACTGTTCGCACATGCGTATTATGCTTTTAGTGTTTTGGTTCGTTCAGAATCAGTTCCGAACTAACAATTCACTGTTTTGGTTAATTTCTGGAACTGTTCCAGAACCGTTCTAGAACAGTTGCAGTAGTTCCTACTTTTTACTAGGAACTGATATGGAATTCCGAGTTCGTACGTGCGCAAATCTTATGCAGTCAGTATTGCTGTATTATATTAATCAAAATAAGCTTCATATAATTAACTATTCATATAATTAAGAAAAAATAATAGAAATGTTTTTATAAAATACTTTTGCCTAAAATATAATTTTGAATTGGGTACTGATTATAGATGGATTATTCAATAACTAATCCAGTATATGTGAGTAGAGTTAAAATTAACATAGTATTCTTATTCAGAAGGTAGTTTATTACAAGTAGCTAGAATGTACTCTAACTTCTGTTTTGGTTCATGCAGTACCAGAACTATCACAGAACTGTTCTAGAATTGAACGCTCAAGCGCAACCAGTTCTGCACAGTTCGGGAATCGTCCTGAAATAATAACCAAAACAAAGCTAATGACAAATACATTGATCGTATTATTTAAGAAATTATATTTATAGTTTATAATGAAGAAGGATACGTAAGAAACATGTAATAAATATTACAATATAATTTAAAAAGGTAATTCAAACAATTTTGACGTCAAATTTCACATTGCACTGTTTTTACCACTGCACGTTTTACTGATTCCTTTCCAATGATTGTGTGTAACGTTTATACTGTAAAATCTTGTTCTGAAAATTGCATGAAATATGTAAAATACCTACCTAGCTGTTTATTATCGTTTCCTACTTGTGATAATTTGGAATAATTGATGAAATTTGATAGCCTTAAATGAAAAATTATTAACATTTATTATTATTATATATATTATTATTATTAACTAGGAACTCTAGTTGACGTTAGAGTTCCTGTATATAAGTTAGATAAGAGTTGGGCCATGTATATTATATGATGCACATTTTAATTGGTTGGATCCAGTTTTAAGGAGTATATGATTTTATATAATTCGACAACTTAGTTTTGACATTATGCTTAAGTATTTCAGCATTTAATTGTAAGAAAAGAACAAATTGGGGCTTTTCGTTTTGTACATTTTCAAAAACATTCAAAATTAAAAGGTATTTGCAATAAGAAACGGTAAAATTTTGTAAGTATAATGGAGGATGCCAATTGTGTATTTGACATTTTCAGTATGTAATAGTTGTCCGATTTAAACGAAGAATTCTTAAACAAGACGTAATTCCAACAGTATTTGCAGTGATACTGGAAATAATCTCCTTAAAGACTAAATTTCTGAAAATGTTAATAATTTTTCATTTAAAGCTATCAAATTTCATCAATTATTCCAAATTATCACAAGTAGGAAACGATAATAAATAGCTAGGTAGGTATTTTACATATTTCATGCAATTTTCAGAACAAGATTTTACAGTATAAACGTTACACACAATCTTTGGAAAGGATCAATAAAACGTGCAGTGGTAAAAACAGTGCAATGTGAAATTTGACGTCAAAATTGTTTGAATTACCTTTTTAAATTATATTGTAATATTTATTACATGTTTCTTACGTATCCTTCTTCATTATAAACTATAAATATAATTACTTAAATAATACGATCAATGTATGTGTCATTAATAAATAAAGAATGACAGGAGAAAATAGCTTGAAAAATCAAGTGGTTTTTGATATTGGATCCACATGGCTCAACTCTTATCTAAACATTAGGTCTGTTTGTTATCCTGCACTGGTGTACACTAGTGTACACTTTTTTTACGAAATATACTTTAATGAAGCCTGAATTGTTTGATAATGTGTCAATACAAATCATACTCATAGGAGATCTTAGGAGACCAAGGTCGGAGTAGCCCTATTATTTTTGTATTCGCGGTGTTGTTGATGTACAATTTATTATCGCGGAGTTTGTTTATCGTTACCCGTGCTTTGAGAATCATTAATTTCGTTGTTCGTTTTAAAACTGTATGTGTGACCGAAGCACAGATCTGTGGTACGGATTTAATTTATCGTATTACTTATTTATTTTGGGTGTTTGAGTTGTCGTTATCTGAATGTTGAGCAAGTTAAATATAAACAAGTGTGCTCAGCTGGTGCTTTTCATTTTAATCACTTTGCCCACCTTTTGTATTGGGGTTACGTCGAACCTCCCTTCTCCACGAACTACGCCGAGCCGGTATGGAGATACATTAGTCACCCGCACTAATTTGCAGACCTACAGGTAGGTAGCAATGTCTTAGCTTAGCTGAAAAGTAAGTCGATGATGCTTGAGGCAATCATACAAAAGCGATTTGTAATCTTTTGCTTTTGTATGCGCCTGATAGTGCAATAAAGAAAATTACACATATACTGAATACATACACATTTTCGATGCTTACTATGTACTTAAATTTTAATTTAACTATTTATTAAAAACGCATTTCGTCTCTTACTGACCATTTTTGATTTTATGTAATTCTATTAAAAGTTAATTTGTCTGCCCACACTCGTTGATATTTATTGATCAATAAATTATAAAAAAAAATATTCCTTTACAATTGAGATCAAATTGACTTGGCAACGGTGCAAACACAAAAATCTGACGTTTGTGGTTATGTATCTGTCAAAAAATGAAATTTTTGACGTTTTTTCAATAGTGATTTTAATTTAACAATGATTGTTAAAATATTCTCCGAAGATTCCGGCTCACTCACCTCATCTGTGACTTGTCCGGCCTTGAGCTGTAACTCCTGAAGCTCCGACCTGGGGGCCCCATTCTCGGCTGCTGTCGGTGCAGGCATTCTGCTGTGAATCAAACAAAAACGTTTTACATCTCGCCGACTTCAAGCCGATCGCGTTTTTGACACAGGCTGTACGCTACATTGTTTCGCTGAGAAAAATCAATAATCAAGTACCAAGCCGGGCGCGTACGTACGACACCCATCTAAACCCCAACTAAACCAAAACCTTTTTCTACCTGTAACTATAATCCATGAAATATGTAATTAAACAACGTAAAAAAAATTCCTGGCGTCGGCTTCGCTACCGGCGATAAGATATCGCGAATACGATCTTGAATACGAGGAGGTGCGATTGGGATCCGAACGAATTAATACTTACTTTTAGATAGCAGATGACGCAATAGTGATAAGAGAGATATCCCACGAGCCAATGCAAGGGCGAAACTGCACTATTTAAAAACCTTTCCTCACATAACACCGACAACTGCGAACTGTCAAAGCGCAATAGGGAGGAGACGATGCAGATTCTGCGCGCTATTGCCAGTTTTATTGCCATCAGAGGTCGCTCTCTCAAGTTTTTGTTACTATCAACGAGTTAAGACTATCAGGAGTGAATCATAAGATCGCTACACACGGACATAGATGTCTTAATACATCTACGTCTTTGACTATACAGGACGTCCATTTTTCAAGCCTAACCGTGGGGATCTCAGTTATCTTAAGAGATACGTTGGTTAAATTAGAACAAAGTTGTGTATTTTTAACCCCAACTCCCTTGCAATAATTTCATTGTTTCAACGTTAAAAAAGACACATTTTGAAATATACGAAATAATTTCAAAATATTGCACCGCCAAAAAACAGCTTTACATTTTAAGTGTAGTCGGTTTTTCTGATTACGATAGCTGTGACGATAGTAGCTGTGTTCGGCAATGGGATCTTTTTCGTCAATCACCTCAGAATCGTTCGGTAATGAAAAATAGAGCTTACTTTGACAGATCTGTGACGTCACAAACATACACAATCACAGATTTGGTATTCTTGAACGGCCGTTAGAAAATTCTGTACGGTCCCAAACAAACGATTGACAAGTGCTTCGTACTATACGTTCAGGATGTTCGTAGCATCAGTTTCAGGTTGTGTTGTAATTTAGTTCGTAATTCAGCAAGAAATTATAATATAATTTATAAAATTTTCTTATGTAACAAAAACAAGAAATCGTACAAATTAGACATTTGCAATATACATAATTGCCTAACATTTGTGAAAAAAAATTAAAATTCGTTATACATTGTTTGTGATCTATCATTATAAATATTTTTAAAACAACTTTATTATAAATTTAAATTTTTATTTGTGAAATCATAGAATAATAAGTAAGTACAAGATCCTGATTTCACAGTGCAAATTAAACACATGTCTAAAAACTAAATAAAATAAATAAATAAAATACAAACTTTATTTAATAATTGTATTATTTTATTACACTTTTAAGAATTATTAATTATGTATTATCAAAAAGTTTTATATCTATTATATATTTCTGTTGATTATATTGCACTATACCTACATTAAAATTAAATTTATTAATTTGAAAAAAATTAAACTTAGTCTTCGTTATTCGAAAAACAAACAATTCTTCTTCAAATCACATACATAACATACAACGTGCATAGTTGTAGCCAAACTACACAAAGCGCATGTGCATCCGTGAGCGCGTGTCGATGGCTGTGTTCTAAACGCGAAATCATTTGTTCCCCACGAATGTAGAACAAATGCTTGTTTCTATAGTTCAGGAATACACTTAACGCACACCATTTGTTGGTGAACCGTTTGTTTCTAAACGTATGTGTTCGGAAACGTACGGTTTCAAGAATCGCCCCCCTGAAGTGTTTGGAAAATACAGATGAGATGAAAAAGATCGTGCCCGCTCAGCTCTGAATATTTTAAAGAAGCTCTTAGATTTAGATTCATAAACAAAACTTACGCTATGCGTTCATTAAACATGGCGAATATCTATTTAAGTACGGCAAAGATTTCTTTTATAGAAAGTAATTGATAAACTGTACTTAAACCCATATTGGTTGTGCATCCGCAACACGTCGAAATGCGTACAGATCATGAATTACTAACGAATTAGGTAATATCGAGTAGTGTTGTGAGTAAAAAAATAGCCATTATAATATCCGGATATTTATCCGGATATATATCCACGGCTATAAATATTAATAGCCGAGTGGCTAATTATTTCAAATTTGCCGCCAAATAATTCATTTAAAGTTAGTTTTTTGTGGCCAGTACCAGTAGTTGCAAAAGTAATTGGCATTAAACATAACATTGCTATGTGGTTTTTTAAATCTAAAGAGAAAGAAATTTAATTTAATGAAACAATTTACTTGCTTCTACCACATAACTAATTTTATTTTAGTTACTGTAAAGAAAAAAAAATATTAACAAATAACCGGTTCTTCTGTTATAAATGTACTCGAAATTGAATAAAAAGTCAATAAATAGCCGATTATATTATTTATCTGCTACTTTTGTTTCTCCTTTAACCGAATATTTATATTTATATAATATA